>KV000911.1:87689-98932 GCA_001598015.1 Dorcoceras hygrometricum | reverse complement strand
AACATTGTGATGTTCTGAGCATGCAGATAGATAGTGACCTGGTGATCTATCGAACTACCCTCGTTCGGACTTTCCAAGTGGTTACCATTTGTCGAGTGGATAAGTCCGAGGTCTTGGTTGTACTGATTAGTCCTCACGACTCGAAACGTACATTGAGACTCTACATGATAGGCGTCTCACTTTGACCCGTTTGCCGACTCACTTGGGGTCACAAGGCGTCGGGATTGGGTGAGACCCCGATGCATGTAGGAGTCGATGTATCGTTGTCGAGGATTCACCGCTCGCAGACATGCGTGGATATCCTATGCTATCTGAGGGGATAATAGTGTATAAATCTCAGGCCAGAGTACTAGAAGTGTTTTAGGTAAATGTGTTTATCTAGTTACACTCGTGATGTCACTATTCGATCTCCAAGATGTATGCATAGCTATCGGATCTATAGCGAATCTCGATTTACCAATGGTCGTTGATCTGATCGGGATATATGGATTGAAAGGACCGTACTGTACGCTAACCACGACCAACTAGTTTTTGCAGGCACTATCAGTGATACCGAGGGGATCATGGGGCGATGTTGCTAGACGCTTTACCATGATCCGTTGGGCAGGTCCGGAATTGTGATTCCGGAGCCGCAATGGTTGTGGGCCCACGGCTAGCTGTATCCCTGAACCATTGAGGGTCACACAAGTACTGGATTCGAGATTCCCGCACGGATATTCAGCTCAATGTGTTGAGCACGAGAAGAGGATTTCGAGAAGTGCGACTTCCTAAAAGTCAACAGGGGTCAAACTGGGGTTTCCCGCTGTTGAGGGGCAAGACGATCATTTTGCACTGGGGTTCTGAAAAACGGTTTTTCAGATCATATTATTCAGTTTCGGAAACTGAGTCGATCGGTCCGATCTGATCGGCGATCGGAGTTACGATGAAGTCTCGGTGGTGGAGATGAACTGAATGTTCATTGTTGGACCCGGGCCCGTTGGGCCGGTCCAAGTCCAACACTTAATCTATTTATATATTATTAAGAGACTTGATTAGATATAACTCTCTCAATTAAACCTAACCCTAGACACAAGTGGCCGCCTCCTTCCCTCCTCTCTAAAGCCGCCGCCGCCGCCCGCCGTGCGCCGCCGCCGCCGCCGCCCGTTGTCGCCGGAAATTCGTTTCCGGCCAACTCGACGAGGAGAATCCGTTCGTGCAGAATTCGTCAGTGCTTCTAGTGCAGGCTGACGAAGGAGTCTCGGTTCTGGTAGTGGACCGGATTGGCGATATCTACCGCAGTCTACCGAGAAGAGCCGACGTTATTGTAACTACGGTTGGAGCCAGGCACAAGTGCCAGCAAGGTAGTGGTTTTTGAACACCCTATGAATGACGATATTTGTATTGTTGTTTTTCGTATTGATCGTCTCCCGGCTTTTATTGTTTGTTCTTCCGCTGCCTCGCCGGGGGGCGGATCCGGATCCCCAACACCATCAGCTCCAAACGAAGCACAAGGTAGGAACTAACACTTACCCAATGAGCAACCTGAACGGTAGAACCCGTAAGGCCCAAATGCTAACAGACTACACAAGGAAGCTTCCTTCGCGATCCTCTTCCATGTAACCCAAAGCCTGTGAAAGATGTATATGAAGAACGGTCTAAACAAGATGAGTCCAGCGCTACCACTCTTGCGTCCGTCGGAGCTATCTACCATCGGCAATCTAAGAATATAAGGTTCGGTGAACAGTAGCTAGGGTCTCGCGACAGAGTTGGGTTACGGGAAGAATTATCTAAGTTTCGGCAAAACAATAGCGAGACTAGTCAAATTCCTCTATATATACAACTTAAGTCTCCCAGATCTGATGAACGGTAGCTACCGACAGTACAGGCTCAGAGCTGATCCCAACTCAGATCAGAGTACACTCCAGATCTGGACTCTACGCCAAAAAAGATTTGGAACTCATTCAAACGATGTCGCACCGAGGACCGCTAGCTCGCTAGGACACGTCATCCAGCTAGACAAATCTGAATCACTAAACGGCGTCGCATCGCGTTCTCAGATCTGACTCACAAAACCCGCCAAATCTGAAATCTCCGTACCACACCGGTCTACCCCATAACTACAAACCGGGATAACAAACTGGATATGTACACATATTACTAACAACGCTCATAACTCAGATCTGGTTTCTCCCAAAACGATGTCGCATCGCTACCCGCATAGAACCTTCAACACGCGTAACCAAAAATAGCGCGCGAACACCATATTTCACAACCAAATCTGAATACAACTATACATTACGGACTAGAAATCAAATCTGATCACTACTCCGCGGAAATTCTCCAACATTCCAGACCTGTTTCCGATACAAATTCTGACCCGATTAATTCACCAAGCATACCAGCTCAAAGATGGTCCATCCCAGATCTGTTTAAGCCAAATATGGTCTATGATAAACGCGATTAATTAACTCAATTAATCCAATAAAATTTAGTGTCTCACATTCCTCCCCCACTGAAAATAAGATTTCTTCCTCGAAATCAAATAACAACTCCATATCTAAACCAAAACCTCAACACAAACCAACACTGTAAGAATCCCGCTACGCACAAAACAACAACAGCTCTTCAACACACAACGAGAAGCTACTAACCAAGATTTCAAGATAAATGGAACAAACAACACAAACAAACTAGCTACTGGAAACAAATGCAACATCTATTCAAACAGATGCGGCCACTCGCATTGCATTTTCTCTTCCATCTCCCACGTAGCTTCTTCTCTACCATGTTTGCTCCACTGAACCATCACCAACGGAATGGTCTTGTTCCTCAGCTGTTTCTCTTTTCTGTCCAAGATCTACAAGGGATACTCAACATTGCTCAAAGTTCGATCTACCTCCACCTCATCAATTCTTAGCACATGCGAAGGATCTGGCTCATATTTCCTCAACATAGACACATGAAATGCATCATGTATTGAGGATAGATCTGGAGACAATAACACCCGATAAGCCAAAGGACCGATCATCTCAACAATCTCATATGGTCCAACATAACGAGGAGCTAATTTTCCCTTGAGACCAAATCTCATAACACTACAGAAAGGAGAAACTTTCAGGAACACTCGATCACCAAACTTAAATTCTAAAGGCCTACGCATCTTATTCGCATAGCTGGCTTGGCGATCTTGTGTAGATTTCATTCGCTGGCGAATCAGATCCACTTGATCTCTCATCTGCTGAACGAATTCTGGAGAAGACAACTGCTTCTCCCCCACTTCTTCCCAACATATAGGCGATCTGCACTTCCTGCCATATAACTTTTCAAATGGTTCCATACCAATCGACACCTGGTAGCAGTTGTTGTAAGAAAATTACATCCACTTGATCTCTCATCTGCTGAACGAATTCTGGAGAAGACAACTGCTTCTCCCCCACTTCTTCCCAACATATAGGCGATCTGCACTTCCTGCCATATAACTTTTCAAATGGTTCCATACCAATCGACACCTGGTAGCAGTTGTTGTAAGAAAATTACACCAAATACAATGAATGTGAGACCTGGATTTGTGTTTAAGATTAATTGTGAGAATTAATCGGTGTTCAGAGATTCTGGAGTTTTTCGTATTTTTGAAGTATGGGGAGATATCTGTCAGCAGACATGGTGACGTCATGTTTTCTGTTGTTGTGGGTTGGCGTAGAAATTGCTGACGTAAGCTTTGCTGTTGAGTTAGCGCGTGCTGTTCTTTGTATTGGTTGCTGTCGACAGCGATTGGATTGGTTTGTAACGACGTCGTTTAGATTAGTAGAAGCGACGCTGTTTCAAGTAGCGAGCAGATATCTACTGTTGAGAAGTCTGCCAGTAGATAACGTAGGAACCAGTCGTGGGGAAACTAGCGTGTTTTTGTGTTGAGAGCTATACGACACCGTTTTGAGGAGCTAGTGACGTAAGCATATCTGTTTGATTTTGATCAGCAGACGTCAACGTTAGTCAACGTCACTGTAGCTTGCGACTGGTGGTGGTTATTGTAGCTTGCATCTGGATAACCAGCTGTTGGCAGAAAGTATTACGTAAGCTGTGCGATGCCGTTTTAATTAGTTGCAACGCTGCATTTTAGATGTCGCGACTGGTAACAGCTTTTGGAAGGATTTCACGCGAGAGAAACCAGCCGATGGTTTTAGGCAACCAGCTGATGGCAGATATGATGACGTAAGCGGTGCGACGTCGTTTTGTTAAGTCGATGTGACATCGTTTTGATTAGCGTTGTTTTAATTCAGCAGTTGGTTCTTTGCATCTGCTGGTTGTATTTGTTTGTTGGTGCCTGCTGGTTTTGTCGGTGGATGATTTTACCAGCTTTTGCGAGATGTATTTAAGAAAGACTTGATCTTCGATTTCGAGCACCAGATTCCATACTTAGCGAAATATTTTCCCCGATTGTGTTCTTCGCTTCGAACCCTAGGTTACTGTTCACCGTAGCTTTTCTCCTGCAATTCCCATCGTTTCCGGCCGTTGTTTGGTACGTTCGAGGTAGCGTTGGACTCCTATTGCGAAGCTCTATCATTCTATGCCATTCTTGGAGGCGGTTGTTGGCTAGTTGAGGAACGCGAAGTTGCTGCCCGATTGTGCGTTTTGTAGTACAGATAGAACTTCGTTCCCTTGTGATGAGATCTTGTTCCTAGCCTGGTTTTAAGCTTCCAGTAAGTTGTTTTGGTAGTAATTGCGTTGGTTGAGCGTGGCTCCCAGCCGTGAGCTTCTATAATTGGCCGTGAGTTTCTGTGCAGCTTTTGAGATCTGTGTGTTGTGTATTGAGCAGGTTGCTATCCAGATCTCTCGGGCCTGTTTTGTAGTAATTGTTGCACAAAAGTATAATTTACGGATCTGAGCTTGAAGTAGCTGGAAATTGGCGTGAGATTGAATGCTAGATGGCTGATTGTGCATTGATATGGATGTTGCTGTGTGTATATGTGATTGCTGTTGATTTTAGTTGCTATGTTTATGCATAAACGAATTTCCCATATTGCATTCATATTTTGGTTGCAGCCATTGTTTCGTATCTTGTATTGTTGTTGTTGATTCTTACCAGGATGCGAGGGCGAGCGGCAATACCACACTCTCATCTCCCAACTGGGATCGTTAGCCACCATGCACCGAGTGGTTAACTACCACAGTTCACGGGCGAGGCAACGGCAGTTTGAGTTGTTGGATGCATCTGATATTCGGGTGTAGTATCACCGCGAGTGGCTCATTACCACACAGTGAACACACCCCGTGGCCACTGCTGTTGCAGATTCTTGGAGCTGTGCTTGAGTTCCTTAGATCCCTTGTTGGTCGAGCCTCCTGTTGTTATCTGGTGTCACATGCATAGCATCTGCATTTTATCTTATGCATTCTTTTATCTATATCTGTTGCTCTCCGTACTGGGGTTTGACCCCATGTCCCTCTGGGGCTTGGTTTGTTTCCTTGTTTGTGTTATTTTCAGGGAACCCAGGTTTTACAGATGGTCGTGGTTATAACCCAGCTGGTGGTGCCCCAGGAGGTGGTTAGCGTGTCCCGGTTACGTATAGCATATTTATATATATATGTATCGGTTAGCCAGGGGGATGCCTTGCGCTTCGTTATTTTATGCAGTAGTTGGAGTCTGATACATGTTTTGGTTGTTGTATGCTATTTGTTGGTTGTTTTATTAAACTGGGATATATTTTGAGTATCGCTTTATTTTAAATTACATTGTTTTAAACCGTCAGGCCAAAAGCGAAAATTTTACCGCTTTTTGATAGCTTCCGCATGTGTTTGTATGATTTTACTCTGTTTAGAGCACGAGGCCTGACAAATTCTTGCCAGCTACCACTAAAATCCATCACAACATCTCTCAACATATAGTCACAGGCACACCACGCAATCACACCCTGAAATCCATGTACAGCTTCGCCATTTTCTTCAATGAATACGTCATGCTGTAGGGAATGAAATGAGCAGACTTCGACAATCTATCAATAACAGCCAGTCAGGCCTCGTGCTCTAAACAGAGTGAAATCATACAAACACATGCGGAAGCTATCAAAAAAAGCGGGTAAAATTTTCGCTTTTGGCCTGAAGGTTTAAAACGATATATTTTAAAATAAAGCGATACTCAAAATATATCACATTTTATAAAAAACAACCAACAGTATAACATACACCAATCAAAACATGTATCAGACTCCAACTACTGGAAACAATAACGAAGCACAGGGCATCCCCCTGGCTAACTGATACATATATATATAAATATGCTATACGCAACTGGGACATGCTAACCACCTCCTGGGGCACAACCAGCTGGGTTCAAACAACGACCAGCTGTAAAACCTGGGTTCCCTGGAAACAACACAAACAAGGAAACAAACCAAGTCCCAGAGGGACATGGGGTCAAACCCCAGTACGGAGAGCAACAGAAATAGCTAAAAGAATGCATAAGATAAATGCAGATGCTATGCATGAGACATCGGGTAACTACGGAAGGCTCGACCAACAAGGGAGCTATGGAACTCAAGAACAACTCCAAGAATCTGCAACAACAGTGGCCACGGGGTGTGTTCACAGTGTGGTAATGAGCTACTCGCCGTGATACAACACCGGAATACCAGATGCATCCAACAACTCAATCTGCCGTTTCCTCGCCCATGAACTGTAGTAGTTAACCACTCGGCGTATGGTGGCTAACGATCCCAGCAGGGAGATGAGAGTGCGGTATTGCCGCTCGCCCTCGCATCCTAGTAAGAATCAACAACATCAATACAAGATACAAGGCTGCAAAATAAGATACACAAGGGATCTGAAATATGCGTGAACAAATGCGTGTATGCAATTCACATGAAACAGCTAGCATAAACACCAATGCTCAGCAAGCGATACACAGATAGGTTCATCGAAACATCCCAGCAGCCACGCATAATATCTCACGCCAATCCCAAGCTACATCAAGCTCAGATCCGTACCTTATACTTTTGTGCAACAATTACTACAAAACAGGCCCGAGAGATCTGGATAGCAACCTGATAAATACACAACACACAAATCTCAAAAACTGCACAGAAACTCACGGCCAATTACAGAAGCTCACGGCTGGGAGCCACGCTCAACCAACGCAATTACTACCAAAACAACTTACTGGAAGCTTAAACCAATGCTAGGAACAAGACCTCATCACAAAGGAACGAAGTTCTACCTGCACTACAGAACGCACAATCGGGCAGCAACTTCGCGTTCCTCAACTAGCCAACCACAGCCTCCAAAAGTGGTATGGAATGATATTGCTTCGCAAGAGGAGTCCAACGCTACCTCGAACGTATCAAACAACGGCCGGAAACGATGGGAATTGCCGGAGAAAAGCTACTTTGAACAGTAACCTAGGGTTCGAAGCGAAGAACACAGTCGAGGAATATTTCTCTAAGTATGGAATCTGGTGCTCAAAATCGAAGACCAAGTCTTCCTTAAATACATCTCACAAAAGCTGGTTAGAAACATCCACCGACTAAACCAGCAAGTATACTACAAACAAATACAACCAGCAGACGCATGGAAACAAGCTGCTGAATTTTCAAACAACGCAAATCAAACGATGTCGCAGCGACTTAACAAAACGACGTCGCGCCGCACACGTCATCAAATATTCCACCAGCTGGTCACTTAAAACCATCGGCTGGTTCTCAAATCCAAAAGCTGATTATCTAACATGCAAAAGCTGATACCAGACGTTGCATCAAAACTCTGCGTTCCAACTTAATAAAACGGCGTCGCATAACCTACGTCATCCAGTCTCTAGCTCTCGCGCAATACCAGCTGCAAGCTACAGTAACCTCTACCAGCTGCAAGATACAGTAACGAACAAATCTCTCGCAACTGAACAACCAGTCGCAACATCCAAACGACGACGTTTTCTTCTCGTGCTACAGGAATGTTGACCCGCGTTGACATCTGCTTCGGCTGAACAACCAGCAGGAACACACGCGACCAGATCTCTCGATAGCGCTACACCAACACGACGTCGCTCCAACTAATCCAAAGGCTGTCGTTTTGCCCTTAATGCCAAATACACAAATGCAACGTCTGGAATACTGAACGCGCAACCAGCTCTTACCAATAAAACCAGCTTTCACCACAAAAACCAGCTTTCACAAAAAAATCTCAAAAACACGAAAACTCCCAGAATTGCTCCAAATTCTATATCAGACCCGAAAATGCAAACCAAACTTACAAACGGAGATCTAAACCACCAGAAATCTCTAAAAACCGAAACATTCCAACAATTAAATCTTGATTAAAAATCCAGGTCTCACATTTCTCCCCCACTTAAAAGGATTCGTCCCCAAAATCAAACAACAATTCTGGCGCAACAACACAGCAACAGCAAGATACAAACAGAACTCGCCCAACACAAGGCCAAGAGTTCAAGATAACTGAGCAAACATCTAACAATAACTAGGGAAGAAATACAATCCAAAATCTACAACTACTGGAAATTTAGCTCAACAGCTACTCAAACAGATGCGGCCACTCGCGCTGCATCTTTTCTTCCAGCTCCCAAGTAGCTTCTTCCCTTCCATGTTTGCTCCACTGCACCATTACCAACGGAATGGTCTTATTCCTCAAATGTTTCTCTTTTCTGCCAAGGATCTGCAAGGGATATTCTTGAAAACTCAATGACTGATCTAGCTCCACCTCGTCAGTTCTAAGCACATGAGACGGATCTGGCTCATACTTCCTCAACATGGAAACATGGAAGACGTCATGAAGAGAAGACAACTTTGATGGCAACAACAGCCGATACGCTAAAGGGCCAATCCTCTCAACAATCTCATACGGACC
Source organism: Dorcoceras hygrometricum (assembly GCA_001598015.1). Classification (NCBI taxonomy): domain Eukaryota; kingdom Viridiplantae; phylum Streptophyta; class Magnoliopsida; order Lamiales; family Gesneriaceae; genus Dorcoceras; species Dorcoceras hygrometricum. Next base: position 90,106 of record KV000911.1, on the reverse strand, counting down.
AACGTAACGAGGAGCTAACTTTCCCTTGTGTCCAAAGCGCATAACACTACGAAACGGAGAAACTTTGAGAAATACACGATCACCAACCTGAAACTCAAGAGGTCGACACCTCTTATTCGCATAACTGGCTTGGCGATCCTGGGCAGCCTTCATCCGCTGTATAATAAGATCCACATGATCTTTCATTTGATGCACAAAGTCAGGGGCAAATAGCTGCTTCTCCTCCACTTCATCCCAACATACCGGCGATCTGCACTTTCTGCCATACAAAGCCTCAAAAGGCGCCATACCAATCGTCACTTGGTAGCTGTTATTGTACGAAAACTCAACCAATGACAACGCGTCTTGCCAGCTACCTCCGAAATCCAACACAACAGCTCGCAACATGTCCTCTAACGTCTGGATAGTTCGCTCAGATTGGCCATCTGTCTGGGGGTGATACGCGGTTCTCATAGCCAATCTGATACCCAAAGATGTTTGCAAACTCTTCCAAAACCTGGAAGTAAACCTCAGATCTTGGTCGGAAACGATCGAAACGGGCACACCATGCAGTCTAACAACAAAATCAACGTACAGCTTCGCCATATTCTTCAACGAGAAGGTCATCCCATAGGGAGTAAAATGTGCAGATTTCGACAAACGGTCTATAACCACCCAGATAGCATCGCATCCTCTTCTATAACGAGGCAGATGCGTCACGAAATCCATATCAATGTGCTCCCAATTCCATTGGGGCACTTCCAAACTCTACAACAGACCACCAGGTCTCATCCTTTCGGCCTTAACCATCTGACAATTCAAACAATGAGCAACAAAACCAGCAATGTCGCTCTTTAGGCCAGCCCACCAAAAGTGCGGCTTCAAAGCATGGTACATCTTCCGTGCACCAGGATGAACACTATTTCTGCTACAGTGCGCTTCCTGAAGAATCTCCTCCTTCAAATCAATCAAATTGGGCACAACCAACCTGCCCCGGAAACGCAAACAACCATCGGAAGAGACAGAATATGTGACACCCGAACCCAACGGGGCCACGTGAATTGGGGTAAACAAAAATTTTCGAATAAAAGAAGGGCTAAAATACAATTTGTTATAAGCTGCATTTCTTATAACTCAAAGGAAACAAGACACAAGACAAATTCGAAGATCAGCAGGTACCTAAATTCGCGCGCTACTACTAAACATTTGCGGAAAACAGGGTATTTCATATAACTTTGCAATTGCGGTTTACAACAGCTGTGTATTCTATGTAAATATACAACCATTGCTACTGATTTAATACAGTACAACCTAATCAAAACAATACAACTTAGACACGGAAAAAGTAGGCCTTGGATAAACACAACGCCACCCATCTGCTGATTCAAAAGTAACAATTTCATAAAACGCGGGCAGACATCTGTACAATGCATATGTTAAGGAACTTCAGTATACAATATCATTTTCGTAAACATTTCAATGGCGGAAACAGGGGAAGATAGCCCAGCTTCTCATTTCTTTCAATTTCATTTTCAGTTGATCATGGCATATAAGTTCTATGTGGTCCAATTTGCACTTTGATCAAAATGACTCCCGATATCAGTTTTAGCATATAGCTCATATGAAAGGGCAGTCGACGTCTTCGACAACTGCTCACCCTTCTCCTTGGTGACCTTAACTGTCTATGCCATAATCTAAAACATCTTTTGTTCCTTAACAATCCTTTCTTTAAACATTTCTGTAAAACATCGGGTTCCATCATTTTAAACATTTGCTTCCCATTTTAAAACTTTACTGAGTATTGAATTCGACTGTGAAAACGTATCATTAAAATGGAACTGGTTGAAAGAAAACCAGTCGCAAGGAACAGTACCAGTCGCAAGACTAATACCTGCTGAAAAGAACAATACCAGTCGCAACACAAGAATCCAGTCGCGAGGTCTTTTAAATAAGTATAAAGTAAAACGATGTCGTTGGGAAGATCAGCAGATGAAATAACAAGACTACCTGCTGATCTTTGTATAAAGTGAAACGATGTCGTTATAGTGATCAGCAGATGGAATAATAAGGTTACCTGCTGATCTTTCTACAACTAAAGGGAACGACTTCGTTAGCACATCAATCAGTCGCAAGGAAAAGTGCTAACACGATTATATAAATGAATAGTACCAGTCGCAAGACTAATACCAGCTAAAATTAATAGTACTTAAAATGAATAAAGCAACTGCTGAATTATCACTATGGAATGCATCTGCTGATGAACAGTGCATCAGCTGATTTTTATGTAGACAATGCAACTGCTGGATTCTAACTAAGGAAAATACAGCTGCGAACTTAAAATCACAATGCAGCTGCTGATTCCTAATCAAAGGAAAGCAACTGCTGATATTAATAAAGAAAGACGCAACTGCTGATGAACAGTGCATCTGCTGATGAAC
>KV000911.1:44934-79879 GCA_001598015.1 Dorcoceras hygrometricum | reverse complement strand
TTACATGTCATGTCCAGGCATTCCACACTTGTAGCAGACGTTTTGTCCAAGTCTGCATTGTCCCAAATGAGGCTTTTGACACTTAGGATGGCCTATTATTTTGACACTTAGGACATAATGGCCTATTATTGCCAGCAGGAACGGAGCTTATAGGTTGAATTTGTAGAGGCTTTTGCTCCTGAGGCCTCTGCTGGTTCTTGCTCTGTTTCTTGAATGGCCTTTGATCCTTCTGTTGAAAGGCCTGTCTCTTTTGCTGCCTCTCTTCATCGAGATCTTTCCAATCTCTTTCGATTTGTAGGGTTCTATCCACTGCTTCCCTGTAAGTTCTTGGTACTGACAGCCTCACATTCATCTTGAACATTGGTTTCAATCCTTCTATGAAGTGACTCAACTTCTCTTCTGGGTCACTTCCTATCAGTGCCACAAAATAGCACCCTCTTTCAAAAGTCCGCACATACTCTTGTACGGTTAAACTTCCTTGATTGAGGGTCAAAAATTCCCTCTTCAATTCAGATCTTTTTCCCGCTGTGAAGTATTGCTCATAGAATACTCGCTTGAAATCTGCCCAGGTGAGATTCAGCAGATCCACAGACATCTTAACTCCTTCCCACCAAATCATCGCATCATCTCTTAGCATGTAGATAGCGCACCTTGGCCTATCTAAATCAGACAATTGGAGGTACTCGAAAATAACCTCCATGGATTTGATCCAACTTTCTGCAACTAGTGGATCAGTAGTCTCACTAAATTCCTTAGGCTTCTGGCGCCTAAATTTCTCTTGGGGATCATCGTTACTTGGTCCCCTGCTGCTGGAAGATTGGCCATTGCCTCTACTGTTATTTTGTTCTACCAGCATTCTTAATAGTTGAGCGATGTTAGCATTGTTATCACTCTCAGTTTCTTCTAGAGGAATACTGCTTCTAGTTCTTCCTCGACCTCTTCCTGACATTCTATATTCTATAGCCCATAATCCACCATATGCATAAATCAGAACATGCTAAAATAAAAGACAATGCTCTGAAAATAAACTCACAACTTAGAAGAACAGACGATGAACTTTGATCCAGCTGATGGTGCATGTGTTTATCTCAGGAACGTTGCTCTGATACCATGTTGTGACACCCGAACCCAACGGGGCCACGTGAATTGGGATAAACAAAAATTTTCGAATAAAAGAAGGGCTAAAATACAATTTGTTATAAGCTGCATTTCTTATAACTCAAAGGAAACAAGACACAAGACAAATTCGAAGATCAGCAGGTACCTAAATTCGCGCGCTACTACTAAACATTTGCGGAAAACGGGGTATTTCATATAAATTTGCAATTGCGGTTTACAACAGCTGTGTATTCTATGTAAATATACAACCATTGCTACTGATTTAATACAGCACAACCTAATCAAAACAATACAACTTAGACACGGAAAACGTAGGCCTTGGATAAACACAACGCCACCCATCTGCTGATTCAAGTTTCACCTGCTGTTCCTCCACCAGTTGTCGTACCTGCACCATTTTAAAAGCTAGTGAGCCTAAAGGCTCAGCAAATAAAATCTGAGTAGTAACGATTTCATAAAACGCAGGCAGACATCTGTTCAATGCATATGTTAAGGAACTTCAATATACAATATCATTTTCGTAAACATTTCAATGGCAGAAACAGGGGATGATAACCCAGTTTCTCGTTTCTTTCAATTTCATTTTCACTTGATCATGGAATATAAGTTCTATGTGGTCCAATTTGCACTTTGATCAAAATGACTCCCGATATCAGTTTTAGCATATAGCTCATATGAAAGGGCAATCGACATCTAGACAACTGCTCACCCTTCTCCTTGGTGACCTTAACTGTCTATGCCATAATCTAAAACATCTTTTGTTCCTTAACAATCCTTTCTTTAAACATTTCTGTAAAACATCGGGTTCCATCATTTTAAACATTTGCTTCCCATTTTAAAATTTTTTTCTTTTCTTTGCAAATGATGAAAGTCTTACTTTGAAAACAGGTTTTTATATGAAAGGGATTAGTGGCAAGCTACTTGGGAAATCAAGCATGACACACTTTCAAAATTTAGTAAAATTCCCTTCATATCATTTTAATTTGTAAAACACCAAACCTTCTTTTAAAGAAATCATTTCACCTCCTTAAAACATCTTTTAATAGATTTAGAACCAGCTCGTGCATCGCTACTTGGAGTTACATGCTGAAATCAGCCTCAACGCAATCTTACCTGCTGGAATGAACAATTCAGCAGATACACGATATTTAAAATTGCCAAAATGGCCCATATGATTTATGAAATGCATAAATATGGTCCTAAGGGTTTTGGGGCGTTACAGAATAATCTTCAAGTTCGCCAGCCCTGACTTTCAACTTCAACTCGTGTATAGACGGATCATTCCTCTGAGCTGCTCGAATGGTAGAAACAATCTGAGGCTCCACTTGGAATGATGAAACCACAACACAATCCTCAGCCGAGTAGAATCTCCAACCCGTAGTGTTAAGATGCTCCTGATCCTTAGAGATGTACAACGAAGCAAGCATCTCACTAGCCTTCCTGCTCAAAGCATCGGCCACTACGTTCGACTTCCCAGGCTGGTACTTAATCTCACAATCAAAGTCCTTTAGAAGCTCCATCCACCGTCTCTGTCTCATATTCAGGTAAGGCTGCGAAAACAGATACTGCAAACTCTTGTGGTCGGAGTACACCACAAACTGCTCGCCATACAGATAGTGACGCCAGATCTTCAACGCAAAGACCACCGCTGCTAACTCCAAATCATGGACGGGGTAACGAGTCTCGTGCAGTTTTAACTGCCGTGAGGTATACGCAATGACTCAACCATTTTGCATCAACACACAACCCAATCCATTAAGCGAAGCGTCAGAACAAACAACAAAACCACCTGAACCGGATGGCAGAGCCAACACAGGCGCAGTAGTCAACTTTTCCTTGAGCAGTTGAAAAGCATTCTCACACTGCTCAGTCCAAAAAAACGCTTGTCCTTCTGAGTTAATTGAGTCATCGGCTTTGCTATACTTGAGAATCCCTCAATGAAACGACGGTAATAGCCAGCCAAACCCAAGAAACTACGAATCTCGGAAACAATCCTGGGATGCTCCCAGTTCAGAACGGCATCAACCTTGCTAGGATCCACCGAAATCCCCTCGGCTAAAATCACATGTCCCAAGAATACGACGCGATCCAACCAGAACTCACACTTGGAAAATTTTGCATACAACTGCTGGTCTCTCAGCTTCTGAAGGAAAATACGCAAATGCTCCTTGTGCTCCAAAGGAGTCTTCGAATATACTAAGATGTCGTCGATGAACACGATCACAAACTGATCGATAAACTAGCGGAAAACTCGGTTCATCAAATCCATAAATACTGCAGGCGCGTTGGTCAAACCAAACGGCATCACTAAAAACTCAAAGTGTCCGTACCTCGTACGAAACGTAGTCTTCGCGACATTCTGATCTCTCACTCTCAGCTGATGGTACCCGGAACGAAGATCAATCTTTGAATACACCGTAGAACCTTGCAACTGATCAAACAGATCATCGATTCTCAGCAACGGGTACTTGTTCTTCACAGTGGCTTTATTCAACTGGCGAAAATCAATGCACATCCGCATTGAGCCATCCTTCTTCTTCACAAACTGTATGGGCGCTCCCCACGGTGACATACTAGGTCGGATAAAACCTTTCTCCAGCAAATCATCTAACTGCACCTTGATTTCTCTCAACTCCGTAGGCGCCAGACGATAAGGAGCACGCGAAATCGGAGCTGTGCTAGGCACCAGCTCTATGCTGAAGTCAATCTCCCGCCTCGGAGGAAAACCAGGAATCTCCTCCGGAAACACATCCGGGAAATGTCGCACCACGGGAACATCGCTAAGCTGAACGCGGGAAGAGGAAGAAGAATCCAAAGCGTAAATCATAAAGCCAGCATTCCCCAAAGACAACAAGCTAAACATTTCCATCGCTGAGACCAACGGGATCTTCGATCTAGAATCCTGGCCGTATAAGTCCCACTTCTCGCCAGACATAGGCCTAAAATGCACAATCCCATGGAAGCAGTCCACGGATGCCCTATAGTTTGACAGCACATCCATCCCAACTATGCAATCGATATCCCAAAGCATCAAACGGATCAAATTCGCAAACAGGACATGTTCACCAAACCGTAACACACCATCCAAAAAAACCTCTTGGGAGAACAGGCTCACACCACCAGGGATAGAAACAGAAACGGCATCGCGCAAAGGGATGGTACACAGACCATGCTCAACAAAAAACGAATCAGAAATAAACGAATGCGATGCACCGGTGTCAAACAACACACGAGAAGGAAAGTCAAAGACAAGACATGTACCTCCAATCACTCGGCTCGGTGTCTCCTCGGCCTGCTCCCTCGTGATGGCGTTAACCTGAGCATGCTGGGGTTCTGAGAAGAAAGGCTGAGACGACTGCCCAAAGCGCGAAGGGCCAGGCTGCTGAAACGGCCTAAACTGAGTCTCACCCAATTGGGGCTGCTGAAACTGCTGAGAACGGCCCCTAGACTTACCTCTAGGACCCTGAGGCTGGGCCGCGGTCTGCTGTGATCCAGCTGACGGACTCTTGCAAAATGCCCGTACTGACCATAAAGGTTTCAGGAACCCTGCACACCAATACACTGCATGGACGGATGCTTTCCACCGCAAAAGCCACAAAACTCAGCCCGAGAACCACTGCTACTCGAGCTGCCCGAACCAGATGAGCCAGAACCCGACTTCTTCTTGAACTGCTGACCTCGGGGTCGAAACCTCTGACGGCCAGACTGCTGCGCCACCTGTTGCTGCTGCTGCTGCTGGGGCTGATAAGCTGACTGGGAGGACTGAGAAGACTGCGCTCCATGAATAGCAGGACGACCACCCTGTGGTGCCTGTTGCCGACGAGCACGACGGCTACGCAAACCTTCCTCAATGTCAATGGCATTGTCCACAGCCTCATCGTAAGTCTTGTCCTTACTAGTCAAAACCATCTCATACAACTCTTCATTCAAGCCCTCAAGAAATCGAACCCGCTTGGCCCTCTCCCGGCCAGAAACATGGGGAACGTATGCCAACAGAGAAGAGAACTTCCTAGCGTACTCCCGAACAGTCATCGAACCCTGCTCCAGATGGTCGAACTCCCGCTCCCGAGCGTTCACATAAGACTCGGGTACATACTCCTCCCGGAAGGTCTCGCAAAAACTTCTCCAAGCGACCCAACACCGGTCTCTAAGAAGGTACTCGAAGCGCCTCGCCACCAGCGCTCTGCGGCCTTCCTAAGCAGAAGAATCACTAAACTCAAACGGAGCTCATCATCATACTGACATCGATCAAAAATAAAGATGACGTTCCGGAGCCACGAGTCCGCATCCTCACTGGACTCATCACCATTGAAGACTGGAGGGTTCATCCTCTAAAACCGAGCGATCACCACATCCATCCTCTCCATCGGGGGAGGCAAGTCACCAACTTCCTCCTCCTCATCACTAACACGAGTATGACTGCGAGCACTACGCCTATCCTCGTTCTGTCCTGCTGATTCCTCAAACTGCCCCCTACCTCTACCACGACGTCTAGGCGGTATCTACGAAATAACTCAACATGATCAAGCAAAACAGAACAGATACGGCATAGATAGCATATAACACAGAAATATGCAGCACGTAGCCACATAGTGAAGTACACGTAACACACAACACTGTGCCTAGACTCGAGTGTGATCAAAGAAATGGAGCTTATCCTAGCTTAAGCTCTGATGCAAAAAATGTCAGGCCTCGTGCTTTAAACAGAGTAAAATCATAAAAACACATGCGGAAGATATCAAAAAAAAATCGGGTAAAATTTTCGCTTTTGGCCTGACGGTTTAAAATGATATAATTTAAAATAAAGAGATACTCAAAATATATCCCAGTTTATAAAACACAACCAACAGTATAGCATACACCAATCAAAACATGTATCAGACTCCAACAACTGGATACAATAACGAATCACAGGGCATCATCCTGGCTAACTAATACATATATATATAAATATGCTATACGCAACTGGGACACGCTAACCACCTCCTGGGGCACCATTAGCTGGGTTAAAATCACGACCAGCTATAAAACCTGGGTTCCCTGGAAACAACACAAACAAGGAAACAAACCAAGCCCCAGAGGGACATGGGGTCAAACCCCAGTACGGAGAGCAACAGAAATAGCTAAAAGAATGCATAAGATAAAATACAGAAGTATGCATGAGACACCGGATAACAACGGAAGGCTCGACCAACAAGGGAGATAAGGAACTCAAGCACAGCTCCAAGAATCTGCAACAACAGTGTCCACGGGGTGTGTTCACAGTGTGGTAATGAGCCACTCGCCATGATACAACACCCGAATACCAGATGCATCAAACAACTCAATCTGCCGTTGCCTCGCCCATGAACTGTGGTAGTTAACCACTCGGCGCATGGTGGCTAACGATCCCAGCAGGGAGATGAGAGTGCGGTATTGCCGCTCGCCCTCGCATCCTGGTAAGAATCAACAACAGCAATACAAGATACAAGGCTGCAAAATACGATACACAAGGGATCTGAAATATACGTGAACAAATGCGTGTATGCAATTCACATGAAACAGCTAGCATAAACAACAATGCTCAGCAAGCAATACACAGATAGGTTCACCGAAACATCCCAGCAGCCACGCATAATATCTCACGCCAATCCCAAGCTATATCAAGCTCAGATCCTTACCTTACACTTTTGTGCAACAATTACTACAAAACAAGCCCCGAGAGATATGGATAGCAACCTGCTAAATCCATGAAACAGACTAGCATAAACAACAATGCTCAGCAAGCAATACACAGATAGGTCACCGAAACATCCCAGCAGCCACGCATAATATCTCACGCCAATCCCAAGCTATATCAAGCTCAGATCCTTACCTTACACTTTTGTGCAACAATTACTACAAAACAGCCCCGAGAGATATGGATAGCAACCTGCTAAATACACAACACACAGATTTCAAAAACTGCACAGAAACTCACGGCCAATTACATAAGCTCACGGCTGGAAGCCAAGCTCAACCAACGCAATTTCTACCAAAACAACTTACTGGAAGCTTAAACCAATGCTAGGAACAAGACCTCATCACAAAGGAACGAAGTTGTACCTGCACTACAAAACGCACAATCGGGCAGCAACTTCGCGTTCCTCAACTAGCCAACCACAGCCTCCAAAAGTGGTATGGAATTATAGATGTTCGCAATAGGAGTCCAACGCTACCTCGAACATATCAAACAACGGCCGAAAACGATGGGAATTGCCGGAGAAAAGCTACTATGAACAGTAACCTAGGGTTCGAAGCGAAGAACACAATCGAGGAATATTTCGCTAAGTATGGAATCTGGTGCTCAAAATCGAAGACCAAGTCTTACTTAAATACATCTCGCAAAAGCTGGTTAGAAACATCCACCGACTAAACCAGCAGGTATACTACAAACAAATACAACCAGCAGACGAAAGGAAACCAGCTGCTGAATTTTCAGACAACGCAAAACAAAACGATGTTGCAGCGACTTACCAAAACGACGTCGCGCCGCACACGTCATCAAATCTGCCACCAGCTGGTCACTTAAAACCATCGGCTGGTTCTCAAATCCAAAAGCTGGATTATCTAACATGCAAAAGCTGATACCAGACGTTGCATCAAAACGCTGCGTTCCAACTTAATAAAACGGCGTCGCATAACCTACGTCATCCAGTCGCTAGCTCTCGCGCAATACCAGCTGCAAGCTACAGTAACCTCTACCAGCTGCAAGCTACAGTAACGAACAAATCTCTCGCAGCTGTACAACCAGTCGCAACATCCAAACGACGATGTTTTCTTCTCGCACTACAGGAATGTTGACCTGCGTTGACATCTGCTTCGGCTGAACAACCAGCAGGAACACACGCTACCAGATCTCTCGATAGCGCTACACCAACACGACGTCGCTGCAACTAATCCAAACGCTGTCGTTTTGCCCTTAATGCCAAATACACAAATGCAACGGCTGGATTACTGAACGCGCAACCAGCTCTTACCAATAAAACCAGCTTTCACCACAAAAACCAGCTTTCACACAAAAATCTCAAAAACACGAAAACTCCCAGAATTGCTACAAATGCTATATCAGACCCGAAAATGCAAACCAAACTTACAAACAGAGATCTAAACCACCAGAAATCTCTAAAAAACGAAAAATTCCAAAAATTAAATCTTGATTACAAATACAGGTCTCACACAGCCCACACAGCATCACAACCTCGGCTGGAACGAGGCAAATGGGTCACAAAATCCGTTGTTATGTGCTCCCAATTCCATTGGGGCACCTCTAAACTCTGAAATAGACCACCAGGTCTCATCCTTTCATCCTTGCTCACAATTCAGACAACGGGATACAAAATCAGAAACATCACTCTTGAAACCTGCCCACCAGTAATGATGCTTCAAGGCATGGTACATCTTCCTTGTACCAGGATGAACACTATGTCTACTACAGTGAGCTTCTCTCAAGATCTCCTCCTTCAAATCAATCAGACTTGGCACTACCAACCTGCCACTAAATCTCAAAAAACCATCAGATGAGAAAGAATAATCCTCTAGCAGTCCCTCTCGAGCTTTCAACTTCAGCTCATGGATGTATGGATCTGTTCTTTGAGCTTCTCTAATGTTTGCAACAATCTGTGGCTAAACTTGAAAAGAAGACACCACAACATAATTCTCACCTGGGTAAAACCGCCAACCAGTAGTGCTTAGATTCTCATGGACCTTCGAAATCTGCAACGAAGCCAACATCGCCACTTGAGCCTTTCTGCTCAATGCATCAGCAAATACATTCACTATCCCAGGATGATATTGGATCTCGCAATCAAAATCCTTAATCAACTCCATCCATCTACGTAGTCTCATGTTTAAATCTGTCTGAGAGAAGAGATACTGAAGGCTCTTGTGGTCTGTATATACCACAAACTGCTCACCATACAGATAGTGGCGTCAAATCTTAAAGGCAAAGACCACTGCTGCCAACTCCAAATCATGAACTGGGTATCGAGTCTCATGCGGTTTCAACTGACGAGAGGCGTACACAATTACTCGACCATTCTGCATCAAAACACAACTCAATACATTGAGCAAAGCATCTGAACAAACCACAAAATCACCTGATCCTGAAGACAAAGCTAACACGGGCGCAGAATTTAGCTTCTATTTTTGTAACAGGAAGCTGTTCTCACACTGCTCAGTCCAAACAAATCTCTTGTCTTTCTAGGTCAACCGCGTCATAGGCTTAGCTATACAAGAGAATCTCTCTATAAAGCGATGATAATAGCTATCCAAAGCCAAGAAACTACGAATTTCAGAAGCATTCTTGGGACGCTCCCTGTTAACAGCCTCTACCTTACTGGGATCCACAGAAATACCTTCTACTGAAATGACATGACCCAGAAAACAACTCTGTCCAACCAAAACTCGCACTTGGAGAACTTAGCATATAGCTGCGAGTCTCGAAGTGTCTGGAGAACCAGCCTCAAATGCTCCTTATGCTGCATCAGAGTCTTCTAGTACACCAATATGTCATCGATGAACACAATCACGAACTGATCGATGAACTCTCGAATGACTCGGTTCATCAGGTCCATGAAAACTGTAGGGGCATTCGTCAAACCAAAAGACATAACCAAAAACTCATAATGCATGTACCTCGTACGAAATGTAGTTTTTGCAACATCTCTCTCGAATACGCAACTAATGGTACCCTGAGCACAGATCGATCTTCGAATACACGGCTGAACCCTGCAACTGGTCAAACAAATTATCAATCCTCGGCAGAGGGTACTTATTCTTCACGGTTTATTTATTCAGTTGCCGAAATTCAATGCACATCCTCATCGAACCATCCTTCTTCTTTACAAACAGGATAGGTGCTCCCCACGGGGACATACCCGGCCTAATGAATCCCTTTTTTAAACAAGTCGCTAAGCTGTACCTTAAGCTACCTCAACTCGGATGGCGCTAAACGATACGGGGATCGCGAGATAGGAGCTGTACTAGGTACCAACTCAATGCTGAAGTCGATCTCCCTCCTCGGTGGAAAGCCAGGAATCTCCTCCGGAAACACATGAGGGAAATTGTGAACAACGGGGAGATCACTAAGCTCCACACACGACGACGAAGATGCATCCAAAGCATAAATCATAAATCCAGCGTTCTCCAACGACAACAGGCTAAACATCTCCATCATAGAGACTAAAGGGATCTTCGACTGGGAATCATGGTCGTAGAAGTTCCACTTCTCGTCGGACTGGGCACTAAAACGCACAACGTCATGGAAACAATCCACGGTGTCCCTATTGTTGGACAACACGTCCATTCCCACTATGCAATCAAAATCCCACATCAATAGCCTAATCAAATTCGCTAACAACATGTTCTCACCAAAACTAAGAATTCCATTCAACAAAATCTCTTGGGAGTACAGGCTCGCGCCGGCAGGAGTCACAACAGACACAACATCACACAAAGAGGTGCTATGCAAACCATGCTCAACCACAAATGCATTAGCAATAAACGAACGTGATGCTCCAGTATCAAACAATACATGTGCAGGAAAATCAAAGATAAAGAAAGTACCTGCGATCACCCCTCCTGGCGTGCCCTCCGCTTGCTCCCTCGTCATTGCATTCACCTAGGCATGCTGTGGTCATGAGAAATGAGGCTGGGAAGACTTTCCGAAACGCGAAGGACCAGGCTGCTGGAACGGCCTATACTACATCTTCCCCATCCTCGGCTTCTGAACAGGAAAATAACGACCTCTACCAGATCTCCCTGAACGACCCTGTGGTGGGGAAGCGGTGTGCTGAGATGCGGCCAATAGACACACTCTCGCAAAGTGTCCATACTGCCCGCAATTGTTACACGCACCCTGCACGCCAACACACTGCGTCGTAGGATTCTTTCCCCACACTGACCACAAAACTAGGCCCTGGGACTACTGCTGCTAGAACTGCCCGAACCAGAAGAACTAGAACCCGGCTTCTTCTTGAACTGATGACCACGAGTCCTAAACATGTGGCGTCCAGAATGTTGGGATGTCTGTTGTTGGGGTGACTGGGATGACTGCGAAGACTGGGAAGGTTGCACCCTCGGAACCATGGGACGGTTACCTTGCACAACTTGCGGCCTAAACGAGACCTACGGTTTTGCAGTCCCTAATCAATATCCATATCCTTGTCCACCGCATCCACATAACTAGTCGGTGAACTCGCCAGCACCAAAGAATACAGATCCTCATTCAGCCCCTCCAAGAACTTGTTCCTCTTTTCCCTCTCACTGACAGAAACATGCAGAACATACGCAAGAAGAGAAGAAAATATCCAACTAGTCGGTGAACTCGCCAGCACCAAAGAATACAGATCCTCATTCAGCCCCTCCAAGAACTTGTTCCTCTTTTCCCTCTCACTGACAGAAACATGCAGAACATACGCAAGAAGAGAAGAAAATATCCGGGCATACTCTCCCACAGACATAGTTACCTGCACCAGGTTATCAAACTCTCGCTCCCTAGTGTTAACATAGGACTCTGGGACGTACTCCTGTCGAAAGGCAGTACAGAAATTGTTCCACGAGATCCCAACACCGGTCTCCTCTAGAGCTCGAGAAGCACCTCTCCACCAACGCTCAGCACTCTTCCTGAACAGGAACGTAGCCAAACTCAACCTACGCTCATCATCGTACCTCACACTCTAAAACAACCCAGTAATGTGCTGCAACCAGGACTTAGCATCGAAAATAGGCTCATCACCATTAAACGTCTGAGGGTTCATCCGCTGAAACCTCGCCATCACAAGTTCCATGTCGTCCACACGGGCTGCCATCTCATCTACCTCATCCTCAACCTTTCTAGCGCATCTACGAAGAGGGATACTACTCTGCACCTCCTCGTTCTGACCCTCGAATTCCTCCGGAATCTGTCCTCTCGCTCTACCCCTACGTCTAGGAGGCACCTACGAGATAGCTAGAACAATAAGGTCACATAGCAAATAAATCACATAGTCATGCACATGCAACAAGCAACACTGTGCCTAGACTCAAGTGTGATAAAAAGAAATCGATCTTATCCCAGCTTAAGCTCTGATACCAAAAATGTCAGGCCTCGTGTATAAAACAGAGATAAACGACGCAATCACAATAGCGGAAGCAATTAAAAATAGTGGCTAAAATTTTATCTTTGGCCTAACTTAGAAACATAAGTCAAAATACAATGATATTCAACGTATTGGTTTTACAAAGCTCGAAAACCAACTACAACGCATATGACACAACTAACATACAAGCATAGAGCGACTCCAAATTATACAACAAAAGGATCCATTATGAGTTTCTCGCTCAACATGGATACAACAAACTATAACATATATCTACTATATATAACTGAGACACTCTATCCACCTGTCGGGGCACTACCAGCTGGATCAACTCCACGACCAGCTGAGGAACCATGATAACCTGAAAATCACACACAGGAAAACAAGACAATAAGCCCCAGAGGGACATGGGATCAAACCTTAGTACGGAGAGAAACTGAAAAACAACAATTAGATAGCAACAGATAATATGTACATGCTATGCATGAGAACAAGGCTACAACCGAAGGCATTTACCCAAAGGATCTCAAGAGCAGATCAACAACTGATACAGATCAATGAAAGATAGTGGCCACGGTGTGTGTGAGTATACGGGAGCTACCCAATCGTCTCAACACACGGTACCAGATGCACAACAATTCACTCAACATGTTGTTGCCCAGTTCATGAGATGTGGGAGATACCCGCTCGGCTCATAGCGACTAACAGATCCCAGTAGGGAGATTATGGACACAAGAGTTACCCGCTCGACCTCCAATACAAGCATCCTGGTACACCCAGATCAACACAACAAGGCATGGCTAAACAAGATCTGAGCTCAACATGAATAATGCGTGTATGCAATGTAACAGCTTGCAATAATCAACACAGCAGAAGCAAGCAATAACAACACAAAAACATACACAGGAGCACACATAAAATCCATGCCAAATCCAACGCTGTCAAACAAGCTCACATCCGTACCTTAGTTCTGAGCTAAAATTACCACGAAAGAGGTCCCGAGCAACCAGATCACAAACCTGCTAAGTCAAATACAAGAAAAAACTCAGGGACGCAAATCTCAGAGCTACGAGCTCCACCAGATCTGTCCTACCCTTCTAGCTCAACCATCAGCTCTAAACGAAGAACAAGGTAGGAACTAACACTTACCCAATGAGCTACCTGAACGGCCAAACCTGAACGACCAAAATGCTAACAGAATACACAAGGAAGCTTCCTTCGTGATCCTTTTCCAGCTAACCCAAAGCCTGTGAAAGAGGTACAGGAAGAACGGTCCTGACAATAGGAGTCCAACGCTACCACTCTTGCGTCCGTCGGAGCTGTCTACCACCGGCAATCGAAGAAGATAAGGTTCGGTGAACAGTAGCTAGGGTCTCGTGACAGAGTTGGGTTGCGGGAAGAAATATCTAAGTGTCGGAAAACCAATAGAGAGACTAGTCAAAGTCCTCTATATATACAACATAAGCTCCCAGATCTGATGAACAGTAGCTACCGACAATACAGGCTCAGAGCTGATCCCAACTCAGATCTGAGTATCACTCCAGATCTGGACTCTACGCCAAAACAGATTTGGAACTCATCCATACGACGTTGCATCGAGGACCGCTCACTCGCTAGGACACATCATCCCGCTAGCCAAATCTGAATCACTAAACGGTGTCACATCGCGTTCTCAGATCTGCTCACAAAACCTGCCAAATCTGAAATCTCCGAACCGCACCGGTCTACCCAGTAACTGCGAACTGGGACAACGAACCGGATATGTCCACGTATTACTAACCACGCTCGTAACTCCGATCAGGTTTCTCTCGAAACGATGTCGCATCGCTACCCGCATAGAACCTCCAACGCGCGACCACCAGATTTCACTACCAAATCTAAATACAACCAAACATTACTGACTAGCACTCAAATCTGATCACTATTCCGCAGAAATTCTCCAACATTCAGAGCTGTTTCCGGTACAAATTCTGACCCGATTACTTCACCAAGCATACCAGCTCAAAGCTGGTCCATCCTAGATCTGTTTAAGCCAGATCTGGTCTATGCTAAACAAGATTAATTAACTCAATTAATCCAATAAACTTTCAGGTCTCACATGTACTATCTTTTCTTTATTTTTCTGAAACTTGCTTTCGTTCTTTTCTTGATCTGAAACAGATTTCTGTCAAGTATTGTTCGCTGTTTTAACACCCTTTTTGGTGTTCGGAAACTATTGGTAATTCAAGGAATTTCAATCTAAGGAGAAAACTGAAATCATCTTTGAGTATGAACAATACGCAAGCGTACCCACTTTTGGTAGAAAATAAGATATGGACTAGTCAACTCAGATTTGGAAAAAGTCAACATGACTTAAATGAAAAGTTCAGATTTCGATGGTCAAGCAAAGTCAACTCAGACTTGGAATTACGAAATCAGATTTCAACATAAAACAGTTCTGAAAGAAAGAACAGATCGCGAACTCAACATCAGTTTTTGGGAAAGAAACAGTACACGAACCATAATCAGTTCCAAGAAAAGAATCAGATTTCAAACTTATCTTGAAATATAAAAGCTCAGAAGCTTTCCTTAATCTGAAGAAATCGAAAGTATCCAAGGAAAACTCCAGAAACAAGAATTACGAAGCTACTTGTAAGCTACTGATGAAATACTGAAGGAAAATCACGTAAGCTGCTTGTGAGCTGCTCTGAAGAATATCCCACAAAACTCAGGAAGAAACATAATGAATATCTTAAATCAATTTCTATACATCAGTTTTTGGGAAAGAAACAGTACACGAACCATAATCAGTTCCAAGAAAAGAATCAGATTTCAAACTTATCTTGAAATATAAAAGCTCAGAAGCTTTCCTTAATCTGAAGAAATCGAAAGTATCCAAGGAAAACTCCAGAAACAAGAATTACGAAGCTACTTGTAAGCTACTGATGAAATACTGAAGGAAAATCACGTAAGCTGCTTGTGAGCTGCTCTGAAGAATATCCCACAAAACTCAGGAAGAAACATAATGAATATCTTAAATCAATTTCTATCAACTTTTTTGAATCAAAATCCTCAGCAAACACATACTTTCAATTCAAAACATCTTACTTCTTTCTGCGTTTTGAAAATCATCAAAACTCAGTTCTCAAACCTTTAAAGCTCATGCAAACATGCAGCAGAAACAATATATGCTTTCAAGAGTGTAGAAAGAAACAGAGTTTACTTGCCTTAATCTGCGAAAACAATTACAGCGAGTTTATCTGGCCTGAATCAACAGAATCCGATCACTTCCTGTAAAAGTTTTGAAAGCTTTTGTTCGGTTTTCTTGTAGAGAGAACCGCTTTTGAAAGTGAAATATATGAGAATGAAATACGAATGAAGTGTTTCGGACGCTTTTATATGAAATCTGAAATCTAATGTCGAACACGTTTTCTTTCAAAAGTGCTAAAAATACTTAAAAAGTGCTACTCAAATTTTAAAAGAAACTAAAGATTAAATTCGAACCATTTTAAAGAGGAAATAATCGGCTTGTCTGGACCGGCTGGACAGCTCTTGCAACCGTGCCTCAAATTTTAAAAAAATCAACTATATGAAAGCTGGTTTACGATATTATTTCAAATAGATCTCTCAACTCTTAAAATTTTCTAATTGGGGATTTAAATATTTCTGGGCGTTACAAAGGGCATATGCAACAAGATTCACGCGTCCTGGCTGATGCTGAATCTTAG
Organism: Dorcoceras hygrometricum; assembly: GCA_001598015.1. Classification (NCBI taxonomy): domain Eukaryota; kingdom Viridiplantae; phylum Streptophyta; class Magnoliopsida; order Lamiales; family Gesneriaceae; genus Dorcoceras; species Dorcoceras hygrometricum. Next base: position 63,954 of record KV000911.1, on the reverse strand, counting down.
AATCAAAGTCTTTGCGCAGCTCCATACAACGATGTTGTCTCATGTTTAGAAAGGACTGCATGAAGATGTACTGGAGGCTTTGGTGGTCGGTGTCCACTACAAACTGCTCGCTAAGAAGAGATTGGCGTCAAATATCAACGCAAATACAATGGTAGCCAACTCCAAATCATAAAATGGGTAGCGAGTCTCATGTGATTTTAAATTTCGAGAAGCATAAGCAATCACCTGCCCATTATACATCAAAACACATCCCAGTACATTCAACAAAATAGCAAAACATACCACAAAACCACCTGGACCTATTGGCAACACCTAAACTGGATCGGTAGTCAAATTTTCTTTCAGAAATAGAAAATCAACTCACACTCCTCTGTCCAAACGAACCTCCGATCCTTCTGGATCAACTGAGTCATAGGCCTGGCTATGTTGGAGAGATAAAGAATCTAGCCAGCCAACCCCAAGAAACTACATATCTCGGGCATTCCTGGGCCATACACAGTTACCACAGCCTCCACCTTGTTGGGATTAACTAATGCCCTGAGATGAAACAACATGATCCAGAAATACAAATTTGTCCAATCAGAACACACTTAGAGAATTTTTTATACAACTGTCAGTTTCAAAGAGTTTGGAGGATTAATCTCAAATGCTCCTTGTGCTCTCTCTTAATCCTCAAGTAGACAAATATATCATCGATGAATACAATCACAAACTGGTCAATGTACTCTCGAAAGACCTTATTCATCAAATCCATAAATCTAGTGGGAGCATTCTTCAGACCAAAACACATGACAAGGAACTCATAGTGCCTGTACCTGGACCAAAATGATGTCTTAGAAACATCCTCATCCATGATTATAAGTTGATGAATGCCAGATCTATTATCAATCTTGGAGTACACAGCTGAGCCCTATAGCTGATCAAATAGGTCATCGATTCAAGTAAAAGGATACTTGTTCTTCACTGTTACTTTATTAAACTGTCCAAAATCAATACACATTCTCATTGTCCCATCTTTCTTCTTGATAAACAAAATTGGAGCTCCCTATAATGACATACTCGATCTAATAAAACCTTTCTCGAGGAGATCACGCAACTGATCCATGAGTTCTCTCAACTCCACTGGTGCCAACCTGTATGGCTCTCAATATTGTGGCAGTCCGTGGCATAAAGTCAAGACTGAAATCAATGTCCCTTATCGGAGGAATTCCTGGAATCTCTTAGGAAAAATATCAGGAAACTCCCAGACAATGGGGATATCACAAAGCTCCAAACGAGGTTCGGGCATCACATCTAGCGCATAAGTTAAAAACCCATAGTTCTCGAGTTACAATAGCCAAAAAATCTCCATGGCAGAGACAAGTGGGACATAATGGACCAAGAGTCATTACCATGAAATCCCAATTCTCGTCAAACTGACGTCTAAACCTTATCACGTCATGAAAAAAATTGACTTTATATCTGTAACTATCCAAGACATCCATACCCAAGATACAGTCAAAATATCTCATCTCCAACTTAATCAGATTTTTCATCAATAGGTTCTCATCAAACTTTATGAAAAAAATTCAATACTATCTCTTAGGAAACCAAATCCCACCGACAGGAGTAGACACAGACACAACATCACACAAAGGATTAGAATCAACCCCACTCACAAATAAACCCATATGACAGAAATGAATGTGATGCTCCCGTGTCAAATAAAACTCGTGAAGGATAATCAAAGATATAGCAAGTACCTGCAATAACTCCTCGGGTTTCATCACTAGCCTGCTCTTGCGTCACCACATGCACATGTCTTGCTGAGGTCCCGAGAACTGAGACTGAGAAGAACATCTGAATTGTGAAAATCCAGGCTGCGGGAAGGATCCTCAAGGCTTCGTCAAACCTGACTACTGAGAATGAACATGAATATACTATCTCCTAGAAAATCCTCAAGACTGACCCTACTGCGACGGGTAGGAACGGTAACTCCTTGCAGAAGGACACATCCTCGCAAAGTGTCCAGACTGCCCACAAAAACGACAGATCCCTTGTACTCCCATACACTGCATAGTCAGATTCTTACCTCCACATTGGCCAAAAAACACTGACCCCGAACTGTCTCCACCAGAACTATCGGAACCAGAAGAACTAGAAATTGACTTCTTATGGAAGTTTTTCCCTCAACTGAAAGTTTTTCAAGCTCAATCTTGGGTCCTCATCATAATCGACTCTGTCAAACAAACCTTATATATTATCTAACTAGAATAGCTCACGTTATTCTAATCATAAAGCGCTATTGGATCAGCATCGCTTTACCAGGTCAGATCAGCTTTATCAAATCAGCACATATCGATCAAGTCAGCTCAGCTCGATCGGATCAGCACAGCTCGATGGGATCAGCACAGCTCGATCCCTATCAGCACATCTTGATCCGATCAGAATGGCTCGATCACGATGAGCAAGGCTCAATCACGATCAGCACGGCACGAGCAGATCAACATAGCTCAACCCAGATCAACGTGGCTCAATATGTATCAGCATAGAATGGCTCCGATCTAATTACTACAATCATATTACTCCGATATGATTTCTCCAGAACCTCACAACTAGACTATTGTGAAAACTGAAGAGGAGAAAAAGAATACGTCCCTTGAAATCTAACCCAAAACAAACTCCATCTCATTGACTTGATGAGCCAGATGCTCCACATCGTCCTCATATAGTTTAGCACGTCTACACCCAGGAACACTAGGCTGAAATATGTCATCCTCATGGTTCTGCACCTCAGATTCCTCTGCAACCCGCTTTCACACTCTACCTCTCCTCTTAGATGCCATCTCTCAGACACCAGGGTAAACGATAATAAACACATGCAATAAAACAAAATCTGTCTGGCCCGTTGCTCATAATCCAAGATTTAGCACACAATTAGTGTTTCAAAATGCGGAAGCTTACAAGCGAGTTAAATTTTTCTTTTTACCTGATACAAAAGTAGCGAGTAAAAATATTAGAACACTCAAAATATAGATAGTAGTTCTTTTAAAACTATTTACAAACACATGCAGAGGTAACATGCTCACAATAAATACAGAAACAGTAAGGTCAAGTCGTAGAAAACCTTGACAACTACTCAGGGCATCCCTTGATAATGACTCGACAATAAATATAAATACAATAACGTGGACACTCAGTCAAATCCTAATGGGCTCCACTATCCTATACACCACATGACAAAACTGATCCTCCTAGATCATATGTAATGGCCACAAAACAACCAAATCAGGCCCAAAGGAAAAATGGGTCAAACCCCAGTACGGAGATAAACATAAAAATGGGATACCCTTCCATCCTCAACGAAAAACATAGGTGCACTATAACCACCCGCCACCAGCTCTCTTGGACACTACAATCTGAAGGGTCGGGAGCTACCCGGTGCATCCTCAATGCTCTCCATCGTGAGTGTGCCAATCAACACCACTCCATGAGAGTAAATCTCAACTCAGAGCATCAACACAACAGCTAGAATAAATCTCAAGGCTCAATATAAAATGAACATGCTCGATGCCATGACATGTATAAGCACAATCACATATCAAAATAAAACCTATGAAACAACACAATAAACAAACAAATAGCACATAATCATACTCTACGAAGGTTGTAAATACGTGCTCCATCCGTAACTCAAGAATAATACAAGAAATACCTCAGGAAAAGCTCATGGATTAGGACAGATCACAAACACTCGCCAAACCAGCTTGAGCGAGCTAACACTCCAGAGCCTGGAAGACACGGTGGAGAAATCAGGGTAGAAATCACAAGATTTTCCAGCAGCTCGGGAAGCTTAAACATAGACTGCAGAACACCTTGAACTTAATACAACCAAAACTGATCAAATTCTATTTGAACCAAAAGAAATCAGATTCGGGAAAGTTCATCAAGGATGATACCGAGAGCAATCAACTCTAAACTTGCTTAACCCTACTCCAAAATTAACGATACTAGTCTAAATGAAAAATTAAGGAGGAGAGTAATAACTTACATGTCAGGACATGTGAGCTAATACAACAATTATGCGGAAGCATCATCAAAATATGGGCTAAAAATTTTCGAATACGGGCCTGATCCAATATCATTCAAAATACAATCATACTTAAAATAGGATTTAATAAAAATCCCAACAACAAGCAGTCAATCACACGACAACTGATACCCAACAACATAAAGGCAAAGGACATCCCCTGGCTCAATATAAATATCAATAGTACTGGGACTCAAATCAAAAAGGGGATCGACCAGCTGAAGCTCCACTCTGTCCAACTTGGTTACCTGAAGAAGCTGCCAAAGCCAATACATACCAAGGCAACCGAAAACAGGAAAAACAAACGAGGTCAAACCTCAGTACGAAGAGCACAATAAAAGCATCTATCATATCAGACAATGCAATATCTCAAACGTGCAATGCATGAAAGGGATACCAAGAATCATCGGTAGGCAAACATAATCGCACAACGACTCAGCTGTGCAGATCTCATTAATCATCATCATCTTGTGATCTTCAGGTTCGACGACTCAGCCGACCATCACAAGGTATAGTGGTATTCAGGCACAATGACTCAGCTGGCCACCACATCAAAATAGCGTTGGACCTTTCAGGCACGACGACTCAGTCGACCGATCACAACGTGTAAAAGAATTCAGCTTCCAAAGGAATCAGGCTCAATATGTATGCGTGTATGCACAGCAAAGTCACGCTTAAAATCAATGCTTATAAATCACACGCACAAACACATATATGAGCACAGAAACATCACACAGGCCATACAAATCACAACAGCTAATACGCGACAGAAATATTCCCAAAGCTGATAATAAAGCTGCTTAATCTAGCTCAATTCGTACCTCAATCAGCTTATACCTCAATAGATCTCACCACAACAAGGGAGCAGCAACCAACTCAATTTTACTGCCCAAGAAGCTCCACGGCAACTCAGCAGAAGCTACTACAAGCTGGAATCCAAAGCTGTTAAAGAACAGACAAGCGTAGGTCCACAATCGCGAAGACAAACGAACTCTACAACAACTTCGCGCTCCTCAAATCCGGATACTCCAGTCTCCAAACTGGTATCAATAGAAAACCCTAGAGAAGACGAGCTCAGCGCTACCAATCTTGCTCCAAACTGCAGCGAAAAACGATGGCAATCGACGGAAATAGGGTTCAGGTGAACAGTAGAAATCGAGGGTTATCAGGGATGAAGATAGGAAATGTAAGGTTCGAAATATTCTAAGTCTCGATCAGCACTTACATTTAAATCCCCAGTCAAAGCTGCAACAGAAGTCATTAACGACTTATTCAGATCACTCCCCAACTCAGATCTTGGTACTAAACAGATTTCATTCTAAAGAAGAAGCCTCTTGGATCTGGTTCTCTAAACAATACCAAAACGACGTAGCTTTTACTCATCAAAACGACGTAGCATATCAAAACGACGTAGCATCAAAGTCCGCTCTCGCAACAGATCCTGCTAATGCTCCCCAGATCTTGGTCACATTTGTATCATCAACACACTGGTCTACACAGTACCGTTGACCAACGTTGACATCTGAACAACTCTGGACAACTGACCATCGCTGACTTCCTCGAGTAGAAGCTCACATCTGCTCACTCCCGCTAAGCAGATTTCACTCTCTAGCATCAATTTTGGAAACTCAATATGACAGTGTTTCGCTCCCCGCTTACGACAAATCACGCAAGCACACCAGGTATAGATCTGAACATCCAGATTCCGCTCAAATCTGAAATCCCGATACTCAAAAACATAATTAGCTAATTCTAAACCAAATCTGATTAGCTAATAAATCATACCTAGAAAATTCTAGTCCTCACATTCTCCCCATCTTAAGAGATTTCGTCCTCGAAATAAAAGGCAAACATAAGGCAGAAAACAACTAAACACTAGAACTTACCAACACAACTCCACTATTAAAGATCAAACAGATGAGGCCACTTCTGTCTCATCTTCTCTTCAATCTCCCAGGTTGCTTCCTCACGACCATGCTTGCTCCATTGGACCATCACCAACGGAATAACCTTATTCCTCAGCTGCTTCTCCTTCCTATCCAGAATTTGCACTGGATATTCAACATAACTCAAGGTAGAATCCATCTCAACTTCATCAGTCCTCAACACATGCGACGGATCTGGCTCATATTTTCTCAACATTGACACATGAAACACATCATGCATCGCTGCTAACTCATCAGGAAGTCTCAATCTATAAGCCAACTGTCCGATCCTCTCAATAATCTCAAAAGGACCAACAAATCTAGGATCCAATTTACCCTTCAATCTGAATCTCATCACACTCTTGAAAGTAGAAACTTTGAGAAACACTTGATCACCAACTTCGAATTCCAGAGGTCGGCGTCTCTTATTAGCATAGCTAGCATGTCGATCTTGAGCAGCTTTCATCCTACTCCGAATCAACTCAACCTGATCTTTCATGTGCTGTGCAAACTCAGGACTAGACAACTGCTTCTCACCAATCTCTTCCCAGCAGATCGGTGATCTACACTTACGACCATAAAACGCTTCAAAAGGGGCCATCCCAATAGTAACTTGGTAGCTGTTGTTATTAGAAAACTCAACTAAGGACAAGGAATCCTGCCAGCCACCACTGAAATCCAAAACAACTGCTCGCAGCATATCCTCTAAAATCTGAATGGTCCTCTCTGATTGACCATCGGTCTGTGGGTGATAGGTTGTACTCATAGCCAATCTCGAACCTATCGCTGCCTGCAAGATCTTATAGAATCGGGAAGTAAACCTTGGATCTCTATCAGACACTATCGAAACCGGAACTCCATGCAATCTCACCACATGGTCAATTTACAGTCATGCCATCTTCTTCATCGAACATGTCACATCATAGGGAATGAAATGGGCTGACTTCGAAAGTCTATCAACTCTTCATCGAACATGTCACATCATAGGGAATGAAATGGGCTGACTTCGAAAGTCTATCAACAACAACCCAAACAGCATCACATCCCCTACTCGATCGAGGCAAATGAGTCACAAAATCCATGGTGATGTGCTCTCAATTCCACTGAGGCACTTCTAAACTCTGTAGCAATCCACCAGGTCTCATCCTCTCAGCCTTGACCTGTTGGAAATTCAAACATCGAGCTAAAAATCCAGAGATGTCATTCCTCATACCTTCCCACCAATAGTTCGACTTCAAGGCATGATACATCTTCCTCTCGCCCGGATGCACACTGTATCGACTACAATGAGCTTCATTCAAGATGGCTTCCTTCAAATCAACAAAATTCGAAACCACCAATCTACCTAGAAATCTCAAGCATCCATCAGAAGAAACCAAAATATCATCAGACTGACCATTCTGAGCCTTAATCTTCAACTCATGAACATAAGGATCAGTCCTCTGCACTGCTCTAACGTCTGTTACAATCTGTGGCTCGACCTAAAAAGAAGAAAGAACAAAATACTGATCACTCGACTGAAAATGCCACCTAGAAGTCCCCAAATCCTCATGGACTTTGGATATACTCATCGACGTCAACATCGCCAGCTGTGCTTTCCTACTCAAAGCATCGGCCACTAAATTCATTCGCCCAGGCTGATACTAAATCTCACACTCAAAATCCTTCAGCAACTCCATCCACCGGCGTTGTCTCATATTCAATTCTGACTGCGTGAAGATATACTTCAAACTTTTGTGGTCGGTGTACACCAAAAATTGTTCACCATACAAATAGTGACGCCATATCTTCAAGGCAAACACTATCGCAGCCAACTCCAAATCATGAACGAGGTATCTCGTCTCATGGGGCTTCAGCTGTCGAGACGCATAGGCTATCACAAACCCGTTCTGCATCAAAACACAACCCAAAACACTTAGAGAAGCATCTGAGCAAACTACAAAACCTCTAGAACCCGAATTCAAAGCTAACACAGGAGCAGTAGTCAACTTCTCCTTAAGAAACTGAAAAATATACTCACACTCATCGGTCCAATCAAACTTCCTATCCTTATGGGTCAACTGATTTATCGGCCTAGCTATCGAAGAGAACTTCTCAATAAAACGCCTATAATAGCCAGTCAAACCCAAGAAACTACGGATCTCAGAAACATTCTTTGGTCGCTCCCAGTTAAGAACTGCTTCAACCTTACACGGATCCACGGAAATTCCTTGCGCTGAAATGACATGACCCAAAAAGACAACTCTATCCAGCCAGAATTTACACTTGCTGAATTTCGCATACAACTGTGAGTATCTCAGCATCTGTAAAACCAATCTCAAGTGCTCTTTATGCTCTCTGAAGTTCTTCGAATACACCAGGATGTCATCTATGAATACAATCATGAAACGATCGATATACTAATTGAAGACACGATTCATCAAATCCGTGAAGACAGCAGGAGCATTAGTCAATACAAATGGCATCACCAGAAACTCATAATGCCCATATCTCGTCCTAAAAGCCATCTTCGCCACATCAGCGTCTCTGATCTGCAACTGATGATAACCAGATCGCATATCAATCTTAGAGTATACAGCAGATCCCTGCAACTGGTCAAACAAGTCATCAATCCTCGACAACGGGTAATTGTTCTTAATCGTCGCTTTGTTCAACTGTCGAAAATCCACAATCATCCTCATAGATCCATCATTCTTCTTCAGGAAAAGAATCGGAGCTCCCCAGGGTGACATACTCGATCAAATGAAGCCCTTCTCTAACAGATCACGCAACTGCTCTTTGAGTTCCTTCAACTCAGCTGGCGCAAACCGGTACGGAGCTCTAGAAATCGGGGCTGTCCCTGGCACCAACTCTATACTGAAGTCAATCTCTCGTCTCGGAGGGAATCCAAGAATCTCATCCGGAAACACGTTAGGAAACTCTCGAGCATTCGAAACATCGCTCAACTCTACTCGCGATACTCGGGAAACATCCAAGGCATAGATCATAAACCCTGAATTCTCTAGCGACAACAAACTAAACATCTCCATGGCATACACCAAAGGATTTTAGGTCGTGAATCAGAACCATATAAATCCCATTTTTCTCCAAATTCAGGCCTAAATCTCACTACACCATGAAAACAATCCACTGTTGCTCTATAACTGGACAACACATCCATACCCAAAATACAATAAAAAATCTCTATTTCCCAAAACAATCAGATTGGTTACCAACACATGCTCATCAAACCTTAGAACACAATCCAACACCACCTAACGAGACAAAAAACTCATGCCAGCAGGGGCTGATACAGAGACAACATCACACAGTGGGGAAGAACTCAACCCACACTCATACACAAACAAATCAAAAATAAAGGAGTGTGATGCTCCATATCAAAAAAAACTCGTGCAGACAAGTACCTGCAATAATCCTCTCAGGCATATCAGCGGCTTGCTCACTCGTCAAGGCGTTCACCTGAGCCTGCTGCGGTCCCGAAAACTAAGGTCTCGAAGGTCCACCAAACCTAGACGGTTCACGGGGTTGGAAACCTGATCATTGGGACAGATCAAAAGGTTGCGGTCTCTGCGAAGAACCACCAGCTGAACCTTGCTGCGACTGACTCAAAGACTGTCCTCCAGTCGGACACACTCGAGAAAAATGTCCAAGCTGCCCATAGTTATGGCAGAGGCCCTGAAATCTATGACACTGCGAAGTCATATGACGACCTCCACACTGTCCACACGTCACTCCGCCTCCGGAGCCACTGCCACCAGAACTCACTGATCCAGAAGAACTCGAGTTAGATCGCTTCTTAAACTGTTTCCCTCGGGGCTTTAACCTCTGATGATTCGACTGTTGTGTCACTTGAGGAGATTGGAAAGAAGGCATCGCTTCTGGCACAGGTTGAAAAGTACGTCCAGCTGTCGGCTGAACCTGATTCTGCACCTCCATCAGACTCTCCTCAATGTGCACTTCTCTATCCACCACCTCAGCATACGTCACAGGGGAACCAGCTAACACCATCCGGAACAACTCGGGCCTCAACCCTCTCAAAAACTTGTTCCTCTTCGTCATCTTCGGGTTCGAAACATGGCAAACATACGACAATAGTGAAGAAAACTTCCTGGCATACTCAGCCACCCTCAAGTTCCCTTGCTTCAGATTGTCGAACTCCCTCTCACGGTTGTTGTAAAAAGACTTAGGGGTATACTCCTGTCGAAAAGCTGCACAGAAGCTCTCCCAAGAAATCACAACTCCAGTCTATCTCATGACACGAGAAGTACCCTTCCACCAGCGTTGCGCGCATGCTCTCTCAACTGCAACACTGCTAACTTCAGTCTCCACTCTTGCGAGTACTCCACTGCGTCAAAAAACTATTCCATGTGCTCAAGCCAGCCTTCAGCCAACAGACCAGCCTCAGCACCAGTAAACGTCGGGGGATTCATCCTCTGGAACCTAGCGAACACTAGCTCCATCTCTCCAATATGTCGGGTCACATCATCCACCTCTACTTCAGCCTGTCTACGTTGGCGACGCAAAGGGATACCCTGCTGCTCAACATCCTCATCACTGCCCGGGGCTCTAGACTCCTCATCTATCTTCCTAGCAATCCTACTCCTTCCTCTCCTTGGCGGCATCTACCAAAACTCAGAGGTAAGAAAACAAGCAGATAAATCACAGAGGCAGATAATCAAATCACACAATCACAGAGTCAGTCAAGATCAAAACTCAAACTCTGTGCCTAGACTCAAGTGTGATCAAAAGGAAACGAGCTTATCCCTAGTTTAGGCTCTGATACCAAAAATGTCAGGCAACGTGCACTAAATCAAGAATTATGCTGAAGCATCATGAAAATATGGGCTAAAAAAATTTTCGAATATGGGCCTGATCCAATATTATTCAAAATACAATCATACTTAAAATAGGATTTACTAAAAATCCAAACACCAAGCAGTCAATCACATGACAACTGATCCCCAACAACATAAAGGCACAGGACATCCCATGGCTCAATATAAATATCAATATTACTGGGACTCAAATCAAAAAGGGGATCGACCAGCTGAAGCTCCACTCTGTCCAGCTTTGTTACCTGTAAGAACCTGCCAAATCCAATACAGACCAAGGCAGCCCAAAACAGCAAAAACAAACGAGGTCAAACCTCAGTACGAAGAGCACAATAAAAGCATCTATCACATCAGACAATGCAATATCTCAACCGTGCAAACCAAGAATCACCGGTAAGCAAACATAATCGCACAACGACTCAGTTGTGCAGATCTCATCAATCATCATCATCCTGTGATCTTCAGGTTCGACGACTCAGCCGACCATCACAAGGTATAGTGGTATTCAAGCACAACGACTCAGCTGGCCACCACATCAAAAATCGTTGGACCTTTTAGGCATGACGACTCAGCCAGCCGATCACAACATGTAAAAGAATTCAGCTTCCGAAGGAATCAGGCTCAATATGTATGCTTGTATGCACAGCAAACTCACGCTTAAAATCAATGCATAAAAATCACACGCACAAACGCTGATATGAGCACAGAAACATCACACAGGCCATACAAATCACCGCAGCTAATACACGAAAAAAATATTCCCAAAGCTGATAATAAAGCTGCTTAATCTAGCTCAATTCGTACCTCAATCAGCTTCTACCTCAACAGATCTCACCACAACAAGGGAGCAGCAACCAACTCAAGTCTACTGCTCAATAAGCTCCACGGAAACTCATCAGAAGCTACTACAAGCTTGAATCCAAAGTTGTTAAATAACAGACAAGCTACAGGTCCACAATCGCGAAGACAAACGAACTCTACAACAATTTCACGCTCCACAAATCCGACTCCAGTCTCCAAACTGGTATCAATTGAAAGACCTAGAGAATACGAGCTCAGTGCTACCAATCTTGCTCCAAACGGCAGCGAAAAATGATGGCAATCGATGGAAATAGGGTTCGGGTGAACAATAGAAATCGATGGTTATCGGGGATGAAGATAGGAAATGTAAGGTTCGAAATAATCTAAGTATCCATCAGCACTTACATTTAAATCCCCAGTCAAGCTACAACAGAAGTGATTAACGACTTATTCAGATCTCTCCCCAACTCAGATCTTGGTACTAAACAACTTTCATTCTAAGGAAGAAGCCTCTCGGATCTGGTTCTCTAAACAATACCAAAACGACGCCGCTCTTACTCATCAAAACGACGTAGCATCTAAGTCCGCTCTCACAACAGATCCCGCTAATGCTCCTCAGATCTTGATCTCATCTGTGTCATCAAACTCACTGGTCTACACAGTACCGTTGACCAACGTTGACATCTGAACGCACTGTTCTACACAGCACCGTTGACCAACGTTGACATCTGAACAACTCTGGACCACTGACCATCGCTGATTCTTCGAGTAGAAGCTCACATCTGCTCACGCCCGCTAAGTATATTTCACTCTCTAGCGTCAAGTTTGGAACACAATACGACAGCGTTTCGCTCCCCGCTTACGACAATTCATGCAAGCACACAGGGGATAGATCTGAACATCCAGATTCCGCTCAAATCTAAAATCTCGATACTAAAAAACTCAATTAGCTAATTCTAAACCAAATCTGATTAGCTAATAAATCATACTTATCAAATTCTACTCCTCATATTACAACTCACGGTGACCTGAATCGAAGAGCTAAACAGTCGGAAAATGAGAAGAAAAAGCTACAGTAATTGACGTCATTTCCTTATCCGACCGATCACCAGCCACAAGACTTATCAGGAAAATACGGGTTTGGAGAGAGGATTCTAATGGTACTAACCATTCTCCAAGCTGAGCTACGAATCTCAGGATATCTGGAAAATACAAAAATCAGGTGAATAGTGATAAAGGTTTCGAGGGATAATCGGATCTCAATCACACAAGATAATATAAGTCTTGCCCGAAAAATGACTAACCGTTGGTTACATATAACTTAAGTACCCCAGAACTGATCTATAGTGGCCACCGACGAGCACAGACCTCTAAGATGATACCAGCTTGGGATGTCAGGCCTCCTCTAAGCTGACTCAAGCTTAGGAAATCAAGACCAGCATGCAATTATCAATTAGAACATCACCAACAGATCAGTTTAGCTGCAGTATTATCATATCAGCTCGCTCAATAGTACTATCAGATCAGCTCGCACAATAGTACTATCACGTCAGCTTGCTCTAAATTACTATCAGATCAGCTCGCTCTATAGTACTATCAGATGAGATCATCTGTGAGGATTGAGATTATTAGAACGTAATTAGTGGCTTAATCATTTCATATTAGTGGTTAATCAGTCGAGATCTTTCATTTAGAGAGTTATCATTTTAGATGGAACAGTAGACGTAAGCTGATCTAAGGGGATGTTCTAAGCTGATGGTGAAAACTACTTCAGGTTCAGTTTAGGTCAATACTTGTTCGAGCTGATAGGGTGGCCTGTGCTGAGCGTTTGTTGGAGAACTGTTTCAGTTTGGAGTGTGGTTGACATATAGAATGAAAATTTCACCTTAGAGTCTTGCGATTTTGTTATGCGAGATGATCCAAAGTTTCATGGTGTGAGCTGATCGAGTTGGACCAGATCGGGTGCAAGAGGACGGGTAAGTATTGTGTTGTGTTTAGTCGTGCTGAGTGTGTGTGATGAGTTGATGATGTTGAAGTGCGAACGAGTCCAGCCCAGTGGTTTGTGATGATAACGGTTTAGGAAGTAGGCATAAGCAGGATTCATCTTCGAGAGTTATGCATCATCGCAAGATGAGTTGACCCTCGAGAGCTGGGTTGACCATTGCGATTTGGTTCGAGTAAATACCTTGATACCCGGGTATGTGAGCTGATCTGAAAGCATCGTGAAACTTTTGAGACATCAAAGCTGATTAGTGTATCTCAAGGTTGACCTGAGTGATGTGTACTGAGTTAAGTACTTGAAGGTGAACTACGTACTGCTAGCTGATAAGAGGGTACGTGATCTGATCTGGGCGGTTTGTCCTAGATCTAAGGACTGTGAACTGTTGTGGATGTGTGCAAACTGAGCTGGTCGGCGTGTGCTGAGTTGAGCTGTGTAATCTGAGTTATCGTAGCACGTACTATTTTGGAGACCATAATCTGAGCTGAATGATATGTGCTGGTCTGAGCAATATGATCTGGTTTAGTGAGAGCTGGCCGGGTGGTTGCCCTACGCTGATATCAGTTGGTGTAGTGAGATGTAACTTGGATTCGGTTTGGGAATGTGCATAGTGTCCTGAACGAAGTAGACAGATCGGGAGTGGTGTCCGAGCTGTTTGGTGAAATCAACTAGGCGTAAGCTGAGGACGACGAAAAACCTAGATGAGGGCTTTTGGTGGTTTTCGAGTCAGTTGTGAGCTGAGTGGATAGCCAGATTTGGCAAGAGCTGTTTGAGGCGCGCAAGTTGACTAGAGTTTTTTTCTGATCAGTAAAAGTAATAGATACTGTTGTACGTGGTGTAAACGGTTTTGTATGGTTAGCTTTGGTTAGAGCTGATCGTTCCTCCTTTGCTGGAGGTCACGAGAGATGAACCGCGTGCGAGAGTTGAAACGCGTTATCTATTTTTGGAACACGATCTGTTGTGAGCATGATCTACTTGATGAGCGAGGTCTGTTTTTTGAGCACGATCTATTGTGAGCGTGATCCATCGGTGTACACGAAGTGTTTGCAGCGAGAGCTCATTCGAGTGCGCGTGCTGAGTTGCATGTATGGGCTGAATATAGTGGTGAGGTCTAATCTGATATGAAAACACTGTAGCCGCGATCCGAAGAACCTAAGTGTATATACCTGCTCGTTGACCAACATTTAGTCATTTTCAGACCACACGTTTCCTTATGTTCTTCTTAGAACTCCTGACTGATTTTTTCTAAACCCTAGACGATACACTGTTCAGCCAACCTGGTATTTTCTCGATCGCCGAAGATTGGCTGATAAGTTTTGAGCAAGGGTACCACGGTTTGAACCCCTCTTCAAGCTCTACATTTCCATACCAGTTTGGAGTTGTGTGGAGGCCGAACTAAGAAAGCAAAGAGAAGCGTCAGGGGCTATTACTCATGATTCCAGGCCACATGAGCTTCATTTCAGATTTGTAGTTCTCTTGTGGATTCTGACATGATTTCTCCACCTTGAGCTGTTGTCCGTGCGACGTGCGTCAACAGCGGTGTGAGCTGTTTCAGCGTGAGCTTTGAAGAGGTATTTGGTAAGATCTGTGCAAGGTACGAATTTAGATTGTATTTATTTCTTTGAAATAAGCATGAGAAGGTATTCGTGGCTGTGTGCTGATTTCAGGTCCCGTTCTCTAAATCAGATATTAATCAAGAAAAACCCGAAAGCTTAAAAGTTGGATAAATTTTTCTTTTAGCATGACTGAGAAATATATCATTCAAAATAAGTTCATACTCAAATATGGATTTTAACTCAAAAGTCAGCAGAAACAAACCCCAATAAGAATATATACACATGCAACTCCAATCGAATCAACAACAAAAAATACACAGTTCATCCCTCGGTAATGACTCTAAGAACTCAACGCCTGGGACTCCACCAGATGACTCAACACTCTGACCAGCTGCTCTATCTGCAAAGGCCTGCAATGGACAACACATGGCCAAAGCAGCCCCAAGGGGAAAATAAACAAGGTCAAAACCTCAGTACGAAGAGCAACTCATACAGCTAATCAAATCAAGCATGAAACATGTCATGTCGTGCCATGCATTAACGGGGTACCAAAACGACGCAACGGGTATAAAATGTTAAAAACAACTCAACTGTGAATCATCAATATCAATATCAGTGGCCACGTCGCATCTGGAATCATGGGTGCTACCCATTGTTGGCATACAATGGCGGATCCGGATACCGTTTCCCGAGGGCGCAGCGGAAGATAAAATTGGCCCGAGAGACGTTCAATACATTCAATACAATTCTATAAACATTCATAGGGTGTTCATAGAATCGTTACCTTACTGGCGTCTAGGCGCCTGGCTCCGACCAGTTTCACGAGGAAACCGGCACTTCAAACGGTAGGCGGCGGTAGATCGTCAATCAGGTCCACGACCGGAATCAAGATTCCTCCGTCAATCTGCACTAGAAGATCTGACGGATTCTGGCACGGACGGAAACTCCTCGTCGTGGTGATCGAAACAAGTCCGATCACGTAGATGGCGGCACACGGCGGCGGCTCAAGGCGGCGGCCGATCGGCGGCGTGTGGGAGAGGGAGGGGCGGCCGAGTGTGATGGAGGCTAGGGTTAAGAGTGAGTTGTAGTCTCTTGTGATTAGAGCCCTAAACCAACTTAACTAAATAAAGATGGTACATGGGCTTGAACCGGCCCAATGGACTTGGGTCATACCCAGGTCCATATGAACATTCGGTTCATTTAAATCATTACGGTTTTATCATAACTCCGATCGACGATCAGATCGGACCGATCGACTCAGTTTCCAAAACTGAACGTTATGATATGAAAAACAATTTTTCAGATTACCTAGTCCAAAATGACAGTTTTGCCCCTCAACTTTGGGAAATCGCAATTTCACCCCTGTTGACTTTTAGGAAGTCGCACTCCCTAAAATACTCCTCCTATGATCAACACATTGAGCTCAATTTCCGTGCGGGAATCATTAATCCAGTTCTTGTGTGACCCTCAATGGTTCAGGGATACAGCTAGCCGTGGGCCCACAACCATTGTGGCTCCGAAATCACAATTTCGGACTTGCCCAATGGATCATGGTAAAGCCCCTAGCAACATCGCCCCATGATCCCCTAGGTATCACTGATAGTGCCTGCAAGAACCAGTTGGTTGTGGTTAGCGTACTGTACGGTCCTTTCAACTGCTATATCCCGATCAGATCAACGACCATTGGTAAATCGAGAGTCGCTAGAGATCCGATAGCTATGCATACATCTTGAAGATCGAATAGTGACATCACGAGTGTTACTAGGCAAACCCATTTACCTAAAACACATCCAGTGGTCCTTTCAACTGCTATATCCCGATCAGATCAACGACCATTGGTAAATCGAGAGTCGCTAGAGATCCGATAGCTATGCATACATCTTGAAGATCGAATAGTGACATCACGAGTGTTACTAGGCAAACCCATTTACCTAAAACACATCCAGTACTCTGGCCAGAGATTTATACACTATTATCCCCTCAGATAGCATAGGATATCCACGCATGAAAGCGAGCGGTGAATCCTAAACAACGAAGCATCGACTCCTACACGCATCGAAACCTCACCCAATCCCGCCGACTAATGACCCCAAGTGAGTCGGCAAACGGGTCAAAGTGAGGCGCCTATCATGTAGAGTCTCAATGATGTTTCGAGTAGTGAGGACTAATCAGTACAACCAAGACCTCGGACTTATCCACTCGACAAATGGTAACCACTTGGAAAGTCTGAACGAGGGTAGTTCGATAGATCACCAGGTCACTATCCATCTACATGCTCATAACATCACAATGTTCCCTACCAATGGAACATGGTACTTCACATCGCAGATGCTAGTCTCAAGCTCGGGCGGCCTTATCCTCATTTTGACGGCCGAATCGACTAGGAACGTATTCAGAATACACAATGACTATTAGATGTGTTTCATGATAGCCATCATATCCACTATCACATCTAACATACACTATGGTGCATTCTAGGTCTTTATCCAACATAATTGTTAACATCATATAACATAATTAAAATAAAGAATGCCATAAATGAATGCGTATTTCATAAATAAAGATTGTCATATACAAGAGTCTATAAAACCCACACGCCACAAGTTGGCTAGTTGGGCATCTACTCTAACAATCTCCCACTTGCCCTATAACCAACTACTCATCAGACGCAGTCCCATTGTTTCGCGATTTTTTTCAAACAACGGTCCTGGCAAGGGCTTCGTAAGTGGATCAGCAACGTTGTCCGTAGAGGCGACTCTCTCAATTGCTATGTCACCTCTAGCGACAATATCCCGGATTATGTGGTATTTCCTCAGTATATGTTTGGATCTTTGGTGAGACCTAGGCTCCTTTGCTTGCGCAACGACACCCATGTTGTCGCAGTACACTGGTACTGGACCAACTCCATCAGGAATGACGCCCAACTCTTGGACAAAATTCCTTATCCAAACCGCCTCCTTAGGCTGCGATGTACTCAGCCTCAGTGGTTGAATCCGCGATGGTGTCTTGCTTGGAACTCTTCCAAGAGACAGCACCACCATTGAGCATGAATACAAATCCAAAGGTAGACTTCGAATAATCCATGTCACATTGGAAGCTAGAATCAGTGTAGCCTTCCAATGCATCTAGCCGGGGTTGGCCTGGTAGCGTCTCGTGACACTCAGAGCATATGCGACATCCGGTCTAGTTGAGATCATGCCATACATAATGCTACCTATTGCCGAGGCATATGGCACATGTGCCATACTCTCTATATCCTCATCAGTCTTTGGACACATAGACTTAGATACAGTTACCCCGTGGCACATAGGTAGGTGTCCTCTCTTGGACTCTTCCATAGAAAACCGCTTAAGTATGGTATCTATGTTGGTGGCTTGGGTGAGTCCGAGCATCCTTTTCGATCTATCCCGATAGATCTGAATTCCAAGAATCTAGGATGCTTCACCCATTTACTTCATCGAGAATCTACTAGACAACCATACTTTAGTTGACTGCAGCATTCCTACATCACTCCCAATGAGTAGAATGTCATCAACATAAAGTACAAGGAATGTCACAGAGCTTTTAACTACCTTCTTATATACACATGGCTCCTCGGGATTCTTGATGAAACCAAATTCCTTAATTGTTTCATCGAATCTCAGGTTCCAACTCCTCGATGCTTGTTTGAGACCGTAGATCGATCTCTGAAGTTTGCATACCTTATGCTCACTTTCTACAGATGTGAAACCCTCAGGCTGCGTCATATAGATCTATTCCTCAATGTTTCCATTAAGGAACACAGTTTTCACATCCATTTGCCATATCTCATAGTCGTACCATGCGGCTATGGCTAGTA
>KV000911.1:4141-31587 GCA_001598015.1 Dorcoceras hygrometricum | reverse complement strand
GAACCATGTCCATCAAGGTTCGATTACGACGCTCCGCTACACTATTGAGCTGTGGTGTGCCCGGATGGGTCCACTGCGAGAGAATCTCATTCTCTTTCAGATAGTCTTGAAATTCAGCACTTAAATATTCACCACCTCGATCGGATCGAAGTTCTTTAATACTTTTGCCTAATTGATTTTCTACTTCAGCCTTGAATTCTTTGAACCTTTCAAAAGATTCAGACTTGTGCTTCATTAAGTACAAGTACCCATACCTAGAGCAATCATCGGTAAAGGTGATGAAATATGTGTGACCGTACTTAGTACCAATGCTAAGTGGACCACACACATCAGTATGGATCAAATCCAATAGGCCTTGAGCACGTTCAGGCTTGCCCTTGAAGGGTTGTTTAGTCATATTTCCCTTGACACAAGATTCACAAGTCGGTAGGGAGTTAATGTCTGACAAATCAAACATGTCACTCCTAACTAACTTGTTCATCCTACTTAGGGAAATATGACCTAGCCTAGCGTGCAAAAGTTGTGCTAGGTTCAAGTTATCGCTTTTCCTTTTAATTGTTGTTGTATGTGTTTCCACATCGCGAGTTGGAACTGGTTTTAATTTTAAGGTGTACAGATCGTTTTCGCGTTCCCCAATTCCAATTAAACATTCATTCTTGTATATATTGCAAATCGAATTAGCAAAAACACAAGAATATCCATCACTATCAAGCATAGAAACAGAAATAATGTTCTTTATCAATTCGTGAACAAATAAAACATCCTTCAATAACACCTTAAAATTTGACGACAGAAATAAATAAACATCTCCTATAGCTACTGCAGCAACTCTTGCTCCATTGCCCAGCCTCAAGTGGGTCTCACCCTCTCTAAGTCATCGGCTTCTTGTCATCACCTGCAAATCATTGCAGATATGAGATCCACATCCGGTATAAAGTACCCAAGAATTCGAATTATGAGACATATTTATTTCGATATAGAACATACCTTTTGCAATTCGCAACTGCTCGAGGTACTCCTTGCAGTTCCTCCTCCAATGCCCAGGCTTGTGGCAGTGGTGGCAAACATCCTCGGACTTGTTTGTCTTGGAAGCCTTTGCCTTGGGCTTCCTAGTGGGCTTTTCCTCCTTCGCAGGGGCAGAACGCTTCTTACCCTTGCGTCTGGGCCCCTTCTTCGCAGAGGAAGAAGAGCCCATAAAGAGGATGGGCTTGTCCTTCTTTATGGTTCCCTCAAACACGACCAGCATGTTAACCACCTCTTCGAGGGTGGCTACCAGCTTGTTCATGTTGAATTTGACCACAAAGGGGTCGAATGCAGCGGGTAGTGAGAGGAGAAGCACATCCACAGACAGCTCGTGTGGAAGTGTGATATCAAGGCCCGCCAGCTTTTCAACGAGCCCAATCATACGAACCCCATGCTCGCGGACCGAAGTCCCATCGCGCATGCGGCTCGTCATAAGCTCCTTGACAGCGGTGAACCTCTCATGTCGAGAGTTCTCCCCCTACAGTTCCTTGAGATGAAAGAGTATGTCAGCAGCATACTTCGTCTTCTCAAAGCGCCGTTGCATTTCGTTGGACATCGATGCCATCACATAGCATCGAGTCTTAAGATCGTCGTCCCACCATAGTTGAAGCGTAATCAGCTCCTCAGGGTTGATATCGGCAGGGGCTTCCTTCGGAGGGCTCTTCTCTATCGTATAGAGAAGTTTCTCCGAAACCAACACAATGTTGAGGTTTCGAAGCCAGTCTTGGTAGTTCAGACCGGTGAACTTGTTTCTATCCAGTATAGCAGCGAGTGGGTTTTTGATCGAAGACATTTTAAAGCAGTTTATACTGAAAAGAAAAACAGACATGCATTACTAACTATATATGAAAAACGCTAAGACATAAAACAAGGTCATTTAGTTTTATGAATTACCCTCCCACTATTTTAACGATTTCACCACCCTCTATTGAAATCGGGAAAGCAAGTTTCCTTAGTGGGTACACAGAGTCCAATCAAGCGATCATGGTCCCGAATAATATCAGCCAACCATGACCCTCAAAAGGTAGATTCCAATTGCAACCGGTGCAACCTCCATGTATTTTACCTCACGTCCAGTAAGGACCCAATAATATGACACCGTTTACTATCACGTGTCAAGATGACCCATCAATGTCGAGTCGTGAAGGACGGTCCCCTTAACGTCCCCAATAATATGAGCCAACGTTAAAGGGAGTTCCAACCGACTCACAATAGGTGTCAATGGCGTGGACAGCTTTCCGGCATACATAACCCCCTCAATAATATGAGTCGGGCCATGTATGCGGGTAGCTTCGGCGTACACCCATTGTTGATGGAAGGTAGGGATAATTTAAACATATTTAAATCCCCTTACTTTATCGAATAAACTTTTAATCTTGATATCAGTTTTAAATCATATTTAAAACCGAGGGATTTTATTTTGTAAATAAATTTTGGGATGATCGATCGCGAGAGCTATGCGGTCCGTGGTTGCCAATCACGAACCTGGGTCCAGTCCTAGGTGAAATGCAATATGCAATGCAATCCTATTATAATTGCTTCCGGTTTTACAGATCTTCGGTCTTCAATATCTTTGATCGTCATCTCCACCGTCTTCAAATTGTCCTCCCACTAAATCTAGTAATTTATATTTAAATTGCCATGACACATATGGGATACATATTTGTAGGGGTGGGAACGGGCCACAAACAGACCCACTGTAATCAATATCAACAATATACACACAACTGAAATCGCAAAACCTAGCATACACCTAACACATTGGGCACGACTCTCGATCATCCCAAACATGAAATCAATCTAATTAATTTGCATAAATATAAATAATCAAATTAGTTTCCCACAAAATCATATTTTAATTATAAAATCGCATTTTATAATAAAATCGTATTTTGTCGATTAAATTATATTTTAATCAACAAAATCATATTTTAATTATAAAATCATATTTCATAACCAAAATCATATTTTGCAATTTTAATTGCATCAAATTGGGCTTAAAACGATTTTAGGCCCAAAATCTCAAAATTTTCAAAATCGACCAAAATTGCCCAATATCGAATATTGGCCCGAAAAATTCATGGGCTGCCCGGGACAGACCCGAACAAAACCTAGAAGATAAAGCCGTCGCATCGCTGCTGGAGATTCTCCGGACGGCGGCCGCACGGTGGCGGCCGCCGGCAACGCATAGCGTGCGGCCGCCTGCCGCACGCCGCCGCGCCAAGCGCGGCGCACGTTGCGCCCAACGTCACGCAACTGTGTGCGTGTCCAGCAGCCACCGTCGGCCACCATGTTGCGCAACCAGTGCGCGAATCGTGCAACCTTGTGCGCGATCATTGGCAGGCCATCGCGCGATCCCGCGCGGGCTCATGCGCCGCGGCCAGTTGCAACAAAATTATTTTTTTTTCGTTTTCTGATTTTAAAAAATCGAGATCTGATGCAATATGGCACAATCATGTATTGAAGGATCCGATCCTGTGCTCTGATACCACTGTTGGCATACAATGGTGGATCCGGATCCCGTTTTCCGAGGGCGCAGCGGAAGATAAAATTGCCCCGAGAGACTTCAATACATTCAATACAATTCTATAAACATTCATAGGGTGTTCATAGAATCGTTACCTTGCTGGCGTCTAGGCGCCTGGCTCCGACCAGTTTCACGAGGAAACCGGCACTTCAAACGGTAGGCGGCGGTAGATCGTCAATCAGGTCCACGACCGGAATCAAGATTCCTCCATCAATCTGCACTAGAAGATCTGACGGATTCTGGCACGGACGGAAACTCCTCGTCGTGGTGATCGAAACAAGTCCAATCACGTAGATGGCGGCACACGGTGGCGGCCCGAGGCGGCGCAAGGCGGCGGCCGATCGACGGCGTGTGGGAGAGGGAGGCGGCGGCCGAGTGTGATGGAGGCTAGGGTTGCGAGTGAGTTGTAGTCTCTTGTGATTAGAGCCGTAAACCAACTTAACTAAATAAAGATGGTACATGGGCTTGAACCGGCCCAATGGACTTGGGTCATACCCAGGTCCATATGAACATTCGGTTCATTTAAATCGCTGCGGTTCATCATAACTCCGATCGACGATCAGATCGGACCGATCGACTCAGTTTCCAAAACTGAACGTTATGATGTGAAAAACAGTTTTTCATATTACCTAGTCCAAAATGACAGTTTTGCCCCTCAACTTTGAGAAATCGCAATTTCACCCCTGTTGACTTTTAGGAAGTCGCACTCCCTAAAATCCTCCTCCTATGCTCAACACATTGAGCTCAGTTTCCGTGCGGGAATCATGATGTCTCCGAAATCACAATTTCGGACTTGCCCAACGGATCATGGTAAAGCCCCTAGCAACATCGCCCCATGATCCCCTAGGTATCACTGATAGTGCCTGCAAGAACCAGTTGGTTGTGGTTAGCGTACTGTACGGTCCTTCTATATCCCGATCAGATCAACGACCATTGGTAAATCGAGAGTCGCTAGAGATCCGATAGCTATGCATACATCTTGGAGACTAGGTAAACCCATTTACCTAAAACACTTCTAGTACTCTGGCCAGAGATTTATACACTATTATCCCCTCAGATAGCATTGGATATCCATGCATGAAAGCGAGTGGTGCATCCTCGACAACGAAGCATCGACTCTTACACGCATCGGGACCTCACCCAATCCCGCCGCCTAATGACCCCAAGTGAGTCGGCAAACGGGTCAAAGTGAGGCGCCTATCATGTAGAGTCTCAATGACGTTTCGAGTAGTGAGGACTAACCAGTACAACCAAGACCTCGGACTTATCCACTCGACAAATGGTAACCATTTGGAAAGTCCGAACGAGGGTAGTTCGATAGATCACCAGGTCACTATCCATCTGCATGCTCAGAACATCACAATGTTCCCTACCAATGAAACATGGTACTTCACATCGCAGATTCTCGTCTCAAGCTCGGGCGGCCTTATCCTCATTTTGACGGCCCAATCGACTAGGAACGTATTCATAATACACAGTGACTATTAGATGTGTTTCATGATAGCCATCATATCCACTATCACATCTAACATACACTATGGTGCATTCTAGGTCATTATCCAACATAATTGTTAACATAATATAACATAATGAAAATAAAGAATGCCATAAATTAATGTGTATTTCATAAATAAAGATTGTCATATACAAGAGTCTATAAAACCCACACGCCACAAGTTGGCTAGTTGGGCATCTACTCTAACACCCATGCCCCTCACATGCAGCACCAACAGCATACAATCTCATCCCTCAACCTATCGGTGTCATTCATTCTTGCTGAGGGGTGGGAGCTACCCAAGTGTACTTCAGGGCAACGACACATATAACAGCGGGGAGTCGGGGGTACCAGAACCAGCCGACACCTCAATCATTTTATTTTCTAAAATCAACATGCTCGTTGTAGCGCCCCAAAATCCATAGGACCTAGAGTATTACCCTTTTTATTTTAAGGGCCATTTTGATGTTTCAAAATTCCGATTTCAGCTTAAGTTAGTTTTATTTATTTCAAATTGATTTCTTTTCATCCAGATTTGAGGCACGGAGCAAGAGCTTCCAGACAGATTTCGCCCCAAGCACAAACTCGAGCAGATTTCAGATTTTGTAAATAAAGTTGCTAATGATGAGCAATTTGGTTCTTTAAAATCTTTTGGCAAATTTCCAAATTTAAACAGTGGTAGGGATCTTTTATCAAATATTTCAAAAAGGACAAAGAGTTGGTATGGTATCCCATGCCTACTCAAGTGATTTCACCCACTGCCAATCATGTTCCTTTATATGATTGTCTACGAGAAGTTTGATCTCATTTCATTTTCCAATAAATTCCTTCGTTCACCCAAATTTTTTGAGTTAGTCGCTTGTGCTTGAGGAGATCTTCTATCAGGACCAGCTGTTCTTCGTGTTTTCCAGCTATAGGCAAGTAAAGTTGTTCTTTACTACACCATGAAAGTATATATTGTTTTCTCCAGTTCTGTGATTGCTTGCCTGTTTTACGCCCAAGTTTTAGTTTGTGTTCATGATCTTGCTTGGTTTACGAAAATGAATGATCGGGTTGACAGAGTTGTTTTTGTTTTAAAAAATTTGAAAATTTGTTTTCGTAAGATGGAAGCTGATTTTAAAACCACTGAGCTGTCTAGATTTGAGATTTATGTATAAGTTATAACTCCTTGTTCTGGTGAATGGTGGTGTCTGTACTTGACTACAAGAAATCGATGATGCTGGTTAAATCGGGATTTTTACCGATTAGATAGGCGGAGCTGGTATCCTTGGTTGTTGTCGTGATGCTGCGGCACTATTTACATATTCAAATATTTTTATTTCACACTAGCGTTATGACCCTTGAGTCAAACATGTTTTCGCATATCAAGTCTGTTTCGCACCCATTTACTGTTTCCACAGTCAAATCTGTTTCCCATTAGAGATATATCCCAGAAGCCAAATCTGTCGTCACATTAGCGCTACTACTCTTATAGTCATATCTGTTTCACGCTAGCGATACTGTTCATATAGCCAAATCTGATTCTCACATTGGTTTTCATGATACCGACACCAATCCTGAAGCCAAATCTGTGTTAACGTTAGCTATACTTATAGTAACATCTGTTTCTAGTTAGCGATACGGTTTTGATAGTCAAATTTGTTTTCCACAACTGAGAACTGTTTCGTACCCGACTACCTTTTTCATTGGCCAAATCTTTTTTCATACCAACAATATGTCTCATATAGCCAAATCTTTCGCTCAGTACAATTTTAAAGAGAAATGAATTTTTTTAAAATAAGGGAACTCCGAGCTATGTGATCTGAATTCGATCAACGATTTGTTTAAAGGAAGTAAAAGTTCAGTTTTAAAGGATTTATGGCATAGATAACAGACGGTCATATTGGAATGGTGAGCTAGCTGTCGAAGGAATCAGTGGCCCCTTCATATTGGGTGATGTTTCGCCATATTGTTACTGAATTCAGACGTAGCTTGATCAAGCGCTATGGGACCTAAGGAGAGCTTCTAAGACATAAGTCACACGAAAATATAGATGAGTTCTGGGTTAATTTCCCAAATCTGATTTTACGAAAAGAAATTATGTTTAACTGACTTCCTTTCAACTACGATTAATTTAAGTTATGTATGTGTCTGCCTGCACTAAATGCTCTTTGCTATCCTCAGTTTTTACTTGCTGAGCCCCTAGGTTCATTAGCTTTTATGGTGCAGGTGAGTCAGATCTGGGGCAGACGGGAGGCGGGATCTAAACTAGCTGTGGTGTATGTGTTTATCGAAGGCCAACATTTCCGTGTCATTGTTGTTTTTGATCTTTTGTCATCTTTATTAAGATCCATTACAACAATGGAGAATTCATTAGAGTTCCAGAAGTTGTAATATCGCATTTTGTATTTGAACCATGAAATCTGTTAGTAAAATCTATTGTTGCTATTTCATTTTGGCGCCATGTGTTTTGTATATGGATTTTGTATGGAAATACAGCTTACAGTATTTTGCATTCAGCCCTTCAATTTCTATTCCTTATTCAATTAATCCCACTCCATTGATTCCCATTGGGATTGGGCGTCACAACTTGGTATCAGAGCACGGTCCTATATATAAACACATATTTCCATTTGGGACAGATTTCGTCGACCTTTTCTCCTGAGTTGTGAGTTTTATTTTATAGAGCATTTATCTTTTGAATTTAGCATGATCTGAAAATCATTTGTGGTGGATTACGGGCTATTTAAGATGTCTGGCAGAGGACGAGGTAGAAGAAGAAGTGCTCCCTTAGAATAACACAGCCCAGATAGTAATGCTAGTACTGCCCAACTTCTACGGATATTGGTAGAACAAATCGGCAGAGGCAATGACCAATGTTCTAACAGTAGAGGACCAAGCCACGATGACCCTCAAGAGAAGTTTATAAGACAGAAACCGAATGAGTTTAGTGGTACAACGGATTCGATTGCTGTTGAGAGCTGGATCAAGTCAATGGAGGTTATATTTGAATACCTCCAGATGACTGATTTGGATAAGCCTAGGTACGCTATCTATATGTTAAGGGATGATGCGATGATATGGTGGGAAGGAGCCAAGTTATCTGTGGATTTGGCAAATCTGTCATGGGGAGATTTCAAACGAGTGTTCTTCGAACAGTACTTCATGGCAGACAAGAGGTCTGAATTGAAGAGAGAGTTTCTAACTTTTAAACAACGGAGAATGTCGGTGCAAGAGTATGTTCGGATGTTTGAGAGAGGATGCTATTTTGTGCCTCTTATCGGAAATTACCCAGAGGAGAAGTTGAACAATTTCGTGGAAGGATTAAAGCCTACATTCAAGATGAATTTCAGGTTATCTGTGCCAAGAACTTATAGGGAAGTTATGGATAGAGCCCTGAGAGTTGAGAGAGACTAGAAGGATGTGGAGGAGGATAGGCAACAGAAGAGGCAGGCCTTCCACCAGAAGGACCAGAGGCCATTCAATAAGTAGAACAAGAATCAGCAGAGACCCCAAGAGCAGAAACCTTTACCCATTCAACCCATTAGTGCATTTCCTGCTATCAACAGCAGGCCAGTGTGTCCCAAGTGCCAGAAGAATCACCCTGGTCCATGCAGACTTGGTCAGAAGTCTGCTACAGATGAGTTATGCTAGGGCATGTTATTAAGAATTTCCCAAATTCAAAGCAGCTGGTGACCAGTAGAGCTTTTGCCATGACAGCTGAGCAAGTCAACCTCGAGTCTACAGTAGTTACGGGTAAGATCTTGATTGCTGGTATGCCCTCCATAGCATTGATAGATTCAGGTGCTACCTATTCGTTTATAGCAGCCATGTTTGCTAAGAAGTTACCCATCAGACCAGATCAGATAACCATAGGATTTTGCGTGATTGTACCCACAGGAGAGGAATTGGTGTCCCATGATCTTTTTTGTGATTAGAACTTAGGCTTCAGAGGCGTTTGATTTCTGCTAATTTGATTGTGCTACCGATGCCTGAGTTCGATATGACTTTTGGAATGGACTGGTTAACCAAGTATGGGGTAGTAATCGATTTTAAGTTCCGGAGAGTAGTGGTTAAACCACCCAAAGGAGACCCGTTTATGTTTGAAGCCAACCATATTTGGAGGATTCCTCGCATTATTTAGGCTCATAAGGCTCAAAGCTGTTTAAGGAAAGGTGGGGTAGGATTTTTGGCAAGCCTATCTTCCCTAGCTACTGTTAATAAACCCCAACTGCCGGAAGTGGAGGTAGTGAATGAGTTTCCTGAAGTTTTCCCAGAAGGCATCCATGGACTACCACCAGACCGAGAGCTGGAATTCGCAATCGACCTAGTGCCAGGAGCAGCACCGGTATCCAGACCACCCTATCGCCTTGCTCCATCAGAGATGAGGGAATTGAAGGAACAGATCCAGGATTTGTTGGATAAGGGCTTCATTAGACCGAGCACGTCACGATGGGGAGAACCTGTTTTGTTTGTTAAGAAGAAAGATGGGAGTTTGAGGTTGTGTATAGATTATCGGGAACTGAATAAGTTGACTATTAAGAATAAATTTCCCCTTACTAGGATTGAGGATCTGTTTGACTAGTTGAAAGGATCAATAGTATTTTCTAAGATCGACTTGAGATCTGGTTACCACCAATTGAAGATTAAGCCAGCTGATATTCATAAGACGGACTTTAGAACATGCTATGGCCATTATGAGTTCTTAGTAATACCTAGGAGCATGGTTTGCATACCACTATTTTGTGTGATGTTATTTCTGTTGCGACTCCTGCCAGCACGAGCCTGTACTCCCGAGAGATCTTGTTGAATGGCATTCTTAGGTTTGGTGAGAACGTATTGTTAGCAAATCTGATCAAGCTAGTGATGTGGGATTTCGATTGCATAGTGGGAATGGACGTGTTGTCTTGTTATAGGTCCATTGTGGATTGTTTCCATGTCGTCGTGCGTTTTAGGCCCCAATCCGGTGAGAAGTGGAACTCTACGGCCACGATTCCCAGTCGAAGATTCCTTTAGTCTCTGCGATGGAGATGTTCAGCCTGTTGTCGTCGGAGAATGTCAGATTTATGATCTATTCTTTGGATGCGTCTTCTTCTTCGCATGTAGAGCTTAGTGATGTTCCCGTTGTTCGTCATTTCCCTGATGTGTTTCCGGAGTAGATTCCTGGTTTTCCTCCGAAGAGAGAGATTGACTTTAGCATTGAGTTGGTATCTGGTACAGCTCCTATCTCTCGAGCTCCGTATCGTTTAGTACATGCTGAGTTGAGGGAACTTAAGGTGCAGCTTAGCGACTTGTTAGAGAAGGGATTCATTATGCCGATTATGTCCCCGTGGGGAGCGCCTATCGTGTTTGTAAAGAAGAAGGACGGGTCCATGAGGATGTGCATCGAATTTATAAAGTTGAATAAGGCTACAGTGAAGAACAAGTACCCTTTGTCGACGATCGATGACTTGTTTCATCAGCTTCAGGGTTCAGATGTGTTTTCTAAGATCGATCTGCGTTCGGGGTACCATCAGTTGCGCATTCGAGAGCAAGATGTTGCGAAAACTGCATTTCGTACGAGGTAAGGGCATTATGATTTTTTAGATATGCCTTTTGGTTTGACGAATGCCCCCGCAGTTTTCTTGGACCTGATGAATTGAGTCTTTCGAGAGTTCATCGATCAGTTTGTGATTGTGTTTATCGATGACATTTTTGTGTACTCTAAGACTCCGATGCAGCACGAAGAGCATTTGAAGTTGGTTCTCTAGACGCTTCGAGACTCGTTGTTGTATGCTAAGTTCTACAAGTGAGAGTTTTGGTTGGATCGAGTTGTGTTTCTGGGTCATTTCATTTCAATTGAAGGTATTTCTGTGGATCCCAGTAAGGTAGAGGTTGTTGTCAACTGGGAGCGTCCCAAGAATGTTTCTGAGATTCGTATTTTCTTGGGTATGGATAGCTATTATCGGCGTTTTATAGAAGGATTCTTTAGCATAGCTAAGCCTATGACGCGTTGACTCAGAAAGACAAGAGGTTTGTTTGGATGGAGCAGTGTGAGAACAGTTTCCAATTGCTCAAAGAGAATCTAACTTCAGTGCCTGTGTTAGCTTTGCCTTCAGGATCAGGTGGTTTTGTTTTTTGTGCGGATGCTTCTTTGTATGGATTGGATTGTGTGCTGATGCAGAATGGTCGAGTCATTGCGTATGCCTCTCGTCAGTTGAAATCGCATGAGACTCGTTACCCAGTTCACGATTTGGAGTTGGCAGCAGTAGTCTTTGCTTTGAAGATTTGGCGCCACTATCTGTATGGCTAGCAGTTTGTGGTGTATTCAGACCACAAGAGTCTTCATTATCTCTTTTCTCAGTCAGATTTGAACATGATACAGCGTAGGTGGATGGAGCTGCTAAAGGATTTTGATTGTGAGATCCAATATCATCATGGGAAAGTGAACGTAGTTGCTGATGCATCGAGCAGAAAGGCTCAAGTGGAGATGCTGGCTTCGTTGAAGATTTCGAAGGTCCATGAGCATCTAAGAACTACTGTTGGTGATTTTACCCAGGTGAGGACTATTTTGTGGTTTCTTCCTTTCAGTTGAGCCACAGATTGTTGTGAGTATTAGAGCAGCTCAAAGAAAAGTTCCTTACATCCATGAGCTGAAGTTGAAAGCTCGAGCTGGACAGTTGGAGGATTATTCTTCTCATCTGATGGTTGTTTGAGGTTTCGTGATCGGTTGGTAGTGCCAAATCTGATTGATTTAAAGGAAGATATCTTGAGAGAAGCGCACTGCAGTAGACATAGTGTCCATCCTGGTGCGAGAAAGATGTATCATGCCTTGAAGCAGCATTACTGGTGGGCAGGTTTGAAGAGTGATGTTGCTGACATTGTAGCCCATTGTCTGAATTGTCAGCAAGTCAAGGCTGAAAGGATGAGACCTGGAGAGAAGCGCACTGCAGTAGACATAGTGTCCATCCTGGTGCGAGAAAGATGTATCATGCCTTGAAGCAGCATTACTGGTGGGCAGGTTTGAAGAGTGATGTTGCTGACATTGTAGCCCATTGTCTGAATTGTCAGCAAGTCAAGGCTGAAAGGATGAGACCTGGTGTTTTATTGCAGAGTTTAGAGGTGTCCCAATGGAATTGGGAGCACATAGCTATGGATTTTGTGACCCATTTTCCTCGTTCCAGCAGAGGGTGTGATGTTGTGTGGGTTTTTATTGATAGATTTTCGAAGTCTGCTCACTTCATTTCCTATAGCATGACGTATTCTTTGTAGAAGATGGTGAATCTGTACATAGATTCCGTGGTGCGATTGCATGGTGTGCCTGTTTCTATTGTTTCAGATCGTGATCCGAGGTTTACTTCTAGGTTTCGGAAGAGTTTGCAAACATCTTTGGGTACTAGATTGGCTATGATCATAGTGTATCATCCCCAAACAGATGGCCAATCTGAGAGAACTATCCAGATTTTAGAGGATATGTTGAGAGATGTTGTGATGGATTTCATTGGTAGCTTGCAATATTCGTTGTCTTTGGTTGAGTTTTCTTACAATAACAGCTACCAGGTCACGATTGGTATGGCACCATTTGAAGCTTTGTATGGCAGGAAGTTCAGATCTCCTATATGTTGGGAAGAAGTGGGGGAGAAGCAACTATCTTCTCCAGAATTTGTGCAGTAGATGAGAGATCAAGTGGATCTGATTCGCCAGCGAATGAAAGCTGCACAAGATCTCCAAGCCAGTTATGCGAACAAGAGGCGTCGGCCTTCAGAATTTCAGGTTGGTGATCTGGTTTTTCTGAAAGTTTCTCCTTTCCACAGTGTTATGAGATATGGTCTCAAGGGAAAATTGGCTCCTCGTTATGTTGGACCATATGAGATTTTTGACAGAATTGGTCCTTTGGCTTATCGGTTGTTGTTTCCGCCAGATCTGTCCTCCTTACATGATGTTTTTCATGTGTCTATGTTTAGGAAGTATGAGCCAGATCCTTCGCATGTGTTGAGAACTGACGAGGTGGAGTTAGCTAGTTTTGTTTGTTGTTGTTGTTGTTTGTTCCAGTTATATTGAATTCTTGGTTAATCGCTTCTCTTTGGGTGTTGCAGTGCTACTGTTAGTTTGTGTACAGTGTGTTTGCCAGTGTTGGTCGTTTTGTGGAAGTTTTGCTCAGATCTGGAGTTATTGTTTGATTTCGATGACGAAATCTTGTTTTAGTGGGGGAGGAATGTGAGACCCAAAAGATTATGGAATTAATTGAGTTAATTAATCGGGTTCAACATAGACTAGATTTGGTTCGAACAGATTTGGGATGAGCCAGCTTTGAGCTGGTATGCTTGGTGAAGCTATCGGGTCCGTAATAGTGCTTAGAATAGCTCTGGAAAGTTAGATATTTTGCGGAGTAGGAATCAGACTCGAGCATTGGTCAATGCGGGTCAACTGTATTCAGATCCTGTAATCAGATCTGGTAGTCGCTCGTTATTCTGAGCGCACAGGTGGAATATATAGCGCGGGTAGCGAAACGTTGTCGTTTTTCAAGGATCCAGATTTGAGTATGTGCGCGTTGTTAGTTGTGCAGGGACAGATCCGGTTCGTAGTCCCGGTTCGGTTTGTGGGGTAGACCGGTGCGGTCCAGTGGCTTTTAGATTTGTTCTGGTTTTGTGATTCAGATCTGAGTGTCGTAGTTAGGAGCGATGCGACGCCGTTTAGCGATCCAGATGTTAGTAGCGGGGTGACGTGTCCCAGAGAGAGAGCAGTCCTTGGTGCGACGTTGTTTGAATAAGTTCCAGATATGTTTTAGCGCAGAGTCCAGATCTGGAGTGATACTCAGATCTGAGTTGGGATCAGATTTGGATCTTATGTTGTCGGTGACTGTTGTCTATCAGATCTGGGAGACTTAGTCGTTTATATTGAGTACTTTGACTTCAGTCTTGCCATTATCTCTTCCCAACACCTGGAAATATTTCTCGAAAGATAACTCTGTTGCGATACCCTAGCTATTGCTCACTGAACCTTATCTTCTTCGATTGCCGGCGGTAGACAACTCCGACTGAAGTGAGAGTGGTAGCGTTGGACTCCTCTTGCTAAGGCGCTTTGTTTGGTATCGTTTTTAGAGGCTTGCGTTAAGATGGAAGAGGATCGCGAGGGAAGCTCTTATGTGTAGTCTGTTAGCATAAGCGTGGAATCGCTTCGGCCTTTCAGGTAGCTCATTGGGTAAGTGCTAGTTCCTACCTTGTGCTTTGTTTAGAGCTGTTTTTTTAGTTAGAGAGGTAGGACAGAGTTGCTCGTAGCTCCCAGTTCGTAAGTTCTGTATTACTGTCCCTGAGCCTGCGTTGTGTTTTGGTTAACAGGTTTCACTTCTGGTTGCTCGGGACTTCGTTTGTGGTAATTGTAGCTCAGAGCTGAGGTACAGATGTGAGATTGTCTTACAGCGTTGAATTTGGCATCGAATTATGTGTGTTGTTGTTGCTTGCCTCTGTGATGTTGTTTTTCTTGCAAGTTGTTACATCGCATACACGCATTATTCATGTTGAACTAAGATCTTGCTAGCCTTGCCTTGTTGTATTGATCGGTGTGTACCAGGATGCTTGTTTATAGGATGAGCGGGTAACTCCCGTATACCTCATCTCCCTGCTGGGATCTGTTAGCCACTATAAGCGGAGTGGGTAGCTCCCACATATCATGAGTTGGGCAACAGCAGGTTGAGCTGTGTTCTGCATCTGGTGCCGTGTGCTGAGACGAGTGGGTAACTCCCATATACTCACAAAACTTGGCCACTATCTTGCAGTTGATTGGATATCAGTTGTTGAGCAGTTCTTTGAGATCCTTTGGCTCCCTGTCTTCGGTTATAGCCTTGTTCTCACGCATAGCATTCGCATTTTATCTATTAATAATTAACTGCTGTTTTTCAGTTGCTCTCCGTACTGGGGTTTGACCCCATGTCCCTCTGGGGCTGGTGTTTGTTTTCCTGTGTATCTTTTCAGGTTACCATGGTTTCTCCACGGGTCGTGGAGTTGATCCAACTGGTAGTGCCTGGGGAGGTGGATAGAGTGTCCCAGTTATATGTAGTAGATACATATGATATTTTTCGTTATGCTGTATTGTATCTGTGTTGTTGATTGAGGATCACTCTATGTTGTATCGTTGTTTGATATTGTAAAACCAATATTTTGAATATCAATATATTTTAACTTATGATTTTTAAGTCAGGCCAAAAGCGAAAATTTAGCCATTATTTTATTTCTCCCGCTACTGTGTTTTATGTGGTTTTACTCTGAGTGAGCACGAGGCCTGACATCTTGTCAACAGAACATAACAAAATCATGATCTATTATGAATTTGGACAATGTATCATACCAAGCTCTGGGAGCTTTTTTCAGACCATACAGAGCTTTATCAAGCTTATACACAATGTCTAGTCTGGTATGATCTACGAAGTCAGGAGGTTGTGTAACGTACACTTCCTCATTCAGAATGCCATTTAAGAATGGACCTTTGACATCCATCTGATAAACTTTAAAGTTCTTAAATGCGTCTATGCAAGAAATATACGAATGTCTTCTAGTCTATCTACAGGCGCAAAATATTCTTCAAAGTCTATCCCTTCTTCTTGCCTATAACCTTGAGCTATTAGCCTAGCCTTGTTTCGAACTACGTTGCCATTCTCATTTAATTTATTCATAAAGACCCATTTAATAGCTATAATATTTTGATCAATGGGTTTAGGAACTAGATGCCATACTTTACTACGTTCGAATTGGCTAAGTTCTTCTCGCATAGATTCTATCCAGCTCGGGTCCTCTAATCCCTCTTCTACCTTCTTAGGTTCAATATGCAAAATTAAAGCAGAAATAAAATATTCGCTTATCATCTTGTTCATGTTCTCCGCCAGCTGGAACGCAATCCGGACCAGCTTGCCCAACATTTTGAAAGTCTGTGTTGGTAATTGGCATGTCCATTGCGTGCTGGTCACGAGCTTGAAATCTGTCCTGTGCCTCGTCGTCACTTGATTCATCAAGATTGGTAGACTCCAGACGAGGACACAAGTCATTCATCTTGGAATCTGATTTTGATCTGAAGCTGGTTTCATCAAACACCACACAATAGTAAACGTCTTGTTGTTGAAGACTCTGTATGCTCTGCTCACTACTGAGTATCCTAGGAAGATACCTACATCAGAATTGACATCAAAGGATTTTAGGTATGTTCTACCATTTTTATGGATGAAACATCTGCGTCCAAACACCCTAAAATAAGAAATATCAGGTTTCTTCCCATTCCAGATCTCATATGGGGTGACACCGTGTCGCTTATATCAGGCCCGATGCTCTTAATCGAGAATTAAGCACACAAAACACGAGAGCTTAAAAAGTGGATAAAATTTTTCTTTTTAGCCTAACTAAAAATCTCCTCTTCAAAATAATCATATACTCAAAATACTAACTTTAAATCAAAATCCAGCAGAGAAAAACACAACAAACCTATATATACATGCCACTCAACCTCAACAAGTACACCGGGCATCCCTTGGTAACAAATCGATACACATATATATATGTACAATAACTGAGAACTCAACGCCTGGGACTCAATCAGTTGACTCAACATGCCGACCAGCTGACCTACCTACAAAAGCCTGCAATGGCCATACATCCGGCCAGAGCAGCCCCAAGGGAAAAACAAACGAGGTCAAAACCTCAGTACGAAGAGCAAATCATACAGCTAATTAAAACAAGAATGAAACATGTCGTGTCGTGCAATGCATGAGGGCTGCCAAGAAATATCGGGAATCAAGGCCAACGACTCAGCTAGCAAATCAAATCTCAATAGATCATCAGAATCCAAATCACAGTGACTCAGCTGGCTAGCGACGACATTGGATTCTCAGCACGGCGACTCAGCCGGCAAATCACGACTCAGCGATTATTCGGTATCAAAGAAATTCAGGCTCAATATGAATGCGTGTAAGGTACGCCGATCAAAATATGAACAGTATGCAACGCATTATCGAGCAGCTAAATCAAACAGCATACCATAAACCAGATGAAGATCAGCACGGCAACACAACAACAGAACAGCATACGAAACAACTATAAAATTTCAAACGTAGGTAATATTAACAGCCCAAACCAGACTCTACCCTGCCATCCTAGACCGAGCCATTCAACTCACGGTCACACCTCATAAAAGCCGCGCAGCGACTCATCTCGCTCATAATTGCTACGACTCATAGCACGTAAACAGCTTAGTCTCATAAGCATATCACAGGGAATTAAACTCAGTTTCACAGCACAAACACAATAGATTATGCACGACAAAGCGAAGGCCGCTCAGCCTACATCCATCGATTCAACATGCTTATCTTAAAGCTGTAACTCAAGCTCAGAATTCGTACCTTATCAGCTCTAACCAATACCTCATCGAAGCTTACTTCTTATCGGCCGAACACGCTTCCAGCTCAGCCCCAAGTATCGGTCGAGAAAACAAGACCACCATAAAGCTCAAATCTGTCAAGACACCCAGAAAATCAGCTCGTATCTAAGCTCATTCAGCTTAGTGCATAAATCCTCGTAGCCCAGACCAGTTATGACTACATAATAGAGGACCCTCCAGCTCTAAAATAAAAGCTAGGAGTAGAAGCTAACACGATAAGAACATGATTACCTTAAATCAGATCTCAACCAGGTCGCAAATGGCGAATCCCATTCGCACTGATCCTCAACAGATCTAACATCTGGTCTTCCCTCTCCACTCCAAATGGGTACGAGGACGTTCACCTTGAAGAGGGCTTTTCTATCGGTGTACCCTCGCTCAAATCCCATCGATCAATCTCCAGAAATCAGGAAGGAAAGCTATCGGTGAATAGTAAACACTAGGGTTTCGAGATAAGGGTCGGGAGAAGAAAGGGCATGGGTGTTGTAAAATATCACTAAGTGTAGTTCGACACTTACAGTCATACTTCCAGTCAAAGCTATAGTGAAATTCAACCCAGCTCAGAAATTAGCACTATACTAGCTTGGACTTCTCTACGTTGTACCAGCTCAGGTAGTACAAGCAACACACAACCAGCTCGCGACTAAACTTGTTCCACCAAACGATGTTGCACAGAAATCCAGCTCAGGACGACCAGCTCAGAGCACCCAGTACTCTTATAAACTAAAAATAGGGAACGTTACAGATCTAAGATGAATATAGCGCACAGTACCAGCCTAAACTGGAGATCGCAAATCAACACAGGCCTAAGCTGGTATTGATTAATAGCTTACGACCATCCTCAACTCTCGCCCAACACTGTCCGTACAACAGTTTGCGCTAGGGATAATAAAACAGATCACATCAACTCATTACCGGGTAAACAGCATAGTGCCACCAGACAGTTTACGCGCAAGCACAGGTAAGTTCTCATGCTCACAGATCACACAACCGTAATAGATTACGCTCTCCCAGTAGCTCAGGAAAGATTAAGCACTCGGTCGGCTCATGCGTAACTATCAGATTTCGCTACCCCATTCAGCTTTCACTCTCAGACCAGCTCAGAGCGTCCAGCTCACAAAGCTCTACTCAGCATACAAAGATCAGTTTAGCTCATGGAGCTATACGGCAATACTCTCCAAGCTTTACATCTCAACCAGCCTACGGTAACATGTCCAGCTACCCGATAAGCTCTCATACGCTTTCCAACTCTAGCGTATTTCTCAGCTTACGAGCCCAGGGTCAGCTCTCGCTCAAAGCTGATCCTCACCAACAGCTTTCACCTATATGAGGACTAAGAACAGATCTTGACGCCAATGTGCCTCTCCATCAGCTTTCGCCCATTCGGATGTCTCACACCAAAACCGACCAATTCCCGTAATCTGATCCTTCAGATCAGAGCTTCCCGGACACCTCCAAGCTGATTTCAGCTTACACTCACACACGAATTCTAGGGCTGATCGTTTCTAAGTTGTTGTCCTCAAAACAGCTCGTGCCAGAAACTCAACAATCACAACAAGGCAGTCCAATCCAGAACTGTTCCACCCAGATCATATCGCGCCCGATCTGGTCTATGTCCTCACAAAGCCATCAAAATCTTACACCCTACAACTCATCTCAGAACATCTTTCTCTTCTAAGAACCTAGAGCTATAAGCTCACAACAATCCCGCTTGCTAGCACACATCATCTCACGCTGCTGAGCTTACCCATGGCGCATAACTCTAAGCTGGTCCTATCGTACCACATACCTGCTCGCACCAACAGCCCCTTCTTATGCTTACAATACATCTTGGCAAGGAGAACCCGACCAGCTTACACCTAAGCTGAACTTCGCGGACCGTTAATCTCAATTAGTGTTCCTATAATTTCTTAGATTATAGCACTAATTACCTTGGCTAATTACTGTCCTCACATTCTCCCCACCTTAAGAGATTTCGTCCTCGAAATCAAAATCAACAGCCTGCACAACCAAAACAAACCATAGGACGGACATGGAACGCTAGAGAAATCATAAAGGATGGAAGCACCCAGTGACTCAGGTCTAGGAACTAAGCAGGTTTCAAGTTTAGAATTCACTAATTAGTTGCTGGAAATGATTAAAACAAAAGTCCCCAAATTCAACGGCGTTCCAAAGGATCAAAGAAACCTTGGCATAGTTCTGAAAGCCCAACCATTCCCTTCAGCCTCTTGTGGAGTCTCCATTGCTCAATAAAAACTTGACTCCTTTTTTTTGTAGAGTGGCTTTCCTAACCTATTCGTAGTTCCACAGTTCAGAAATAATGTATCACCTGCTTGGGTTGTATTCGTTTATCTCGAGTAAACCGGATATCACGTCATTATAACTTCGAAGCAGTGTTTGCCTTTGAAATCCACTTTTTCTAGCACTTCCAGATCGCTTCCTACTCCCATGAGCCTTATTACATTTAATTTACCTCTCAATTTCAAGCTCCACTGCTTCAAAACCCCCCAAAGAATGGTCTTATTCTTCTACTGTTTCTCCTTTCTGTCCAGAAATCTCACTGGATAAACCATACATATCAGGGTTTGCTCCAGCTCATCTCCATCAGTCCTCAACGCAAAATTGTCTGGTTCAACACAAAATTATCTGGTACGTGCTTCTTAGGCTTAAACACGTGGACTCCTCTTGCATCCACAACCACTCAGCCGCCATTCGCAAACTACACGTCAAAAGATCTAATCCACTCAAAAGTTCATAAGGACCGATGTCTTTAGGAGATAACTCGACCTCAACACAGTTCCATCATAATATTGGACGGAGAAATTCGCAAGAAGTACTCGATCAAAAGCCTGAGATCCCAAAGACACATCTTAGAGATGCAAAATGGCTCGGCTATCTCGCAAACTCTTTGCGATGGATCGAATTAGATCCTCTTGGTCCTTCACATGATGCACAAATTTCGGTGAGGACTGTTGATTCTTCTCAACTTCTTCCAGTTGGTAGAGCGATCTGTGCTTCCTTTCATGCCAAAAATTCTCATATGATATTATCCCAATAAGCACTTGGTAACTAGATCAGCACTAAAACTCAACCAAGAATGGGAATCCTATCAACCAACCTCGAAAATCATCACTACTTCTCGCAACATTCCTTCCAAAATCTGCATGACCCGCTCAGATTGGCCATTTTTCGGGTGGTAAACTACTCTTATCGCCAACCGAGACTCCAAAGTCATTTGCATGTCCTTTCATCCTCGAAAGGTACTCCAGAAATTCTGCTGGACTCTGTCAATACCAGCAAAGTAAACTACTCTTATCGCCCGATCTGGTCTATGTCCTCACAAATACATCAATAGCTTACACCCTACAACTCAACTCAGAACTTTCCCACAAGGATAGCAACTCTGAACATCTTGCTCTTCTAAGAACCTAGAGCTATCAGCTCACAACAATCCCGCTTGTTAGCACACATCACCTCATGCTGCTAGCTTACCCATGGCGCATAACTCTAAGCTGGTCCTATCGTACCACACACCAGCCGCACCAGCAGCTGCTTCTTATGCTTACAACACATCTTGGCAAGGAGAACCCGACCAGCTTACACCTAAGCTGATCTTTGCAGACTGTTAATCTCAAATAGTGTTCATATAATCTGCTCAGATCATAGCACTAATTATCTTGGCTAATTACTATCCTCACACTTATTTATCATTGGTTTGTTTTGAGTATAGCACATTGTGTTTACTGCTTCAGCCCAAAATTTCTTTGAAATGCCTGAATCAACAATCATCGTTGTAGCAGCTTCTTTTAAAGTGCGATTTCTACGCTCAGCTAACCCGTTTTGCTGAGGTGTTCTAGCTGGAGATAACTCATGTTTGATTCCAATGTCATCCAGATAAGAGGAAATTTTAAAGTTCAAAAACTCTGTTCCTCTATCACTTCTTATCCGGTTGAAATTGCAAGATTGCTCATTTTGTAAACATTTTAAAAGCTTGATCAGCTCGGCAGTTTGATCTTTGGACTTTAAAAACAACACCCAAGTAAATTTTGTAAAATCGTCAACGACGACATGGGTGTATTTCATTCCCCTTATGCTGGTTACAGGTATAGGACCAAAAAGATCCATATGCAAAAGATCCAGCTTACATGAGGTTTTGTACAGCCTCGATTTTTGGAAGTAGATTTTAAATATTTTCCCAGCTGACATGCAAAGAAAATCTTGTCTTTTGAAAATTTTCATTTGGGCAATCCATCAACCAACTCACGCTTACTCAGATTGGCAATTGTTTTGAAGTTGAGATGATTCATCCGCTGATGCCAAAGCCAGCTCTTGGAAGAGTCAGCTACTAGGAAAATTTTTTCTGTATGCGATTGATCTGACCATTCTATTTTGTAGGTGTTCCAGATCAATAACCTAACAGTACGGTCAGACCCTCCAGATTCCGAACGGTGCACGTGTGCTTTTGAATTTAACAAAATAATTACGGTCACACAACTAACTGATACTGATCAGATTGCAACACAAGTTCTCAACAAGGAAAACTTTTTTGACAGTAAAATTATCATGGGTAAGCTAACCCTTACCCACAGTGTTACCGTTAGAATTATCACCGAAGGTGATCTTGGGTCCGTTGCATTGCTTGATATCTATTAGCAGCTTGGCATCTCCAGTCGTGTTCCTCGCACATACACCGTCTAGGTACCACGTTGATTGCTCCAATCTGGGAACATGTTGTTCTTGCAATCACAAATCAAACAAATTTCGTACCCGATTTATTTTGGGTCTAGGTTTGATTAGACCTTTCGGAACCCACACTTGGACAATATTAACCATTTTACCTTTGCGTGGATCAAAATATGTGTGTGGTTCATGTGTGTTCTTTGATCTGGATTGAATTTTATGAGAAACGTATGTGCCGTTTAATCTAGGTTTATAATATCAAGGCTTGTACTGCCTGTCCTTCTTAGAAGCTTGAGAAAACTGGTCAGGCTTTCTACCACTAGATTTGGGTTTACCCCTCATCTGTTCAACTTTCTTCTTTACCAACTTTCCCGAGACTTCTCAAGAGCAGTATACCCCAGCCCACAAAATCTTCCTTTCTAGATCGGAGGCTCATATGTTATCATCTAGGTTTATAATATCAAGGCTTGTACTGCCTGTCCTTCTTAGAAGCTTGAGAAAACTGGTCAGGCTTTCTACCACTAGATTTGGGTTTACCCCTCATCTGTTCAACTTTCTTCTTTACCAACTTTCCCGAGACTTCTCAAGAGCAGTATACCCCAGCCCACAAAATCTTCCTTTCTAGATCGGAGGCTCATATGTTATCTTTGTTTCACCAGATTGTGCCTCTACAGGCTGTCCCGTGCTGGATTTTACAATGTTCACGGTTTTAAAATTTGTCCTTTCTAGCTTTGGGGTGCAACTGGTTTCTGCTGTACTACTAACGTTTCCATCATAGCCTAATCCGGTTTTATCACCAGAAGGCTTCATAGCTCCATGCAGTTTATCCATGGAAGCAGAAGACCTGGTTCAGGAGTTTATTATACCATCCAACTGATGATTCTCATTGAGCATCTCATCGAACCTGCTTCTCAATTCATCATTCTCAGTATCAAGCTTACTTAAAGTAGCTTGAATTTCGCTTGAGCTAACCAGCTCAGCTTTATTAGCATAGCTCTTCTTTTCAGCTTTTACTTCCTATAAAGATTGAGAAAGCTTTTTGTATTCTTGAACCATGTCATTCAGTTATGTGACAAGTTCCTCTCGTGTGAATTCTAGACTGGAAAAATCGAATACCTCATCAGTGTAATCAGCCATAAGACACTGTACTTCATCCTCGCTTTCATTAGATGATGAGGTTCCAGAGCAAGATTCCTCTAAATCGTAATCAGCCATGCACTCTTGTTTTCTTCAGCAACCATAGCCTTCTCATTAATCCTCTTCCAATAAGGCTTCTTTTCTTTCTTCTCCTTGCTGGCACTGCGATCTGGTTGCTTCTTCGCATCCAGCTTTGGCTTCCTGCAATCAGCAATGTAGTGACCAGGCCTACCACAGTTATAGAATTTGTCATCAGAAGGAGAATTAAAGTTCTTTTTAGGAGAATCAAAAGAGGACGAATTAGGATTATGCTTCCGCATAAATTTCCCGGATTTCTTAATGAACACGGAAATATCATCCTTGCTACTCTGCTGATCTGCTGCTTGTAGGACATGGACTCTATTCTGGAATTGTAGCATCAAGAGCTCTAGTTGTTTCGGATATAGAGGGCTCAGATTCCGCTCTTGTCTACAGCTCGAACTCATAAGCCTTCAGGTCAGTTAACAGATCATGCAGCTCCATATTGTTCAAGTCCTTGGATTCTTGCATGGCCATGGTCTTCACGTCCCATTCTTTGGGAAGTGCTAGCATCACCTTCAGAGCCAGCTCCCTGTTGCTGTAAGCTTTGCCCAATATGGTCAGCTGAATCACCAGTGAGATGAACTGTTCATCAAATTCTGCCATGGTCTCCTTGGGCTTCATTTTGAACAATTCAAACTTTTGTAGAGCCACGGTCAGCTTGTTCTCTTTGGTTTCCTCATTACCCTCACAAATCTGGGGTAGTTTTTCCTAGATCTCCTTCGCGGTTGTGCAAGTCTGGATCTTGCTAAACATATTATCATCTAGAGTCTTGTACAAGAGGTCCTTAGAGACATTATCCAGATTATCTTTCTTCTTATCCTCGGATGTCCATTCTGGATTTTCTGTCCACTGAGGCGCACCATCTGATATATCTGTTGTTGTGTTTGTCTCATGATCTTGATGGGGTCGTCAGTGATCACAAACCACATGTCGTCGTCTTGTGCTGCCAGGTGAGCCTGCATCAGGATCTCCAGACATCATACTCCTCCTTGGAAAACATAGAAATGAAATCGAAAAGTTTAATGAAAATAATAAACAATCTGTTCAATCATTGAGAATCTGAGCTCTGATACCACTTGTTAGGATTGAAAAACAAGCTAGGAAGTTCAGAGGGGGTGAATGAACTCCTTTGCAAAATTTTGTTTTCAAAAATGATTTCAAATGATTTTACAGCTCGTTGAAAACCTCTAAGCTGAGTTACCAGCTTGGAGGGTTCTCAGTGTCAAGCTGTTGTCTTGTAATAAAATTTTTTATGCTGAATAAAATGTTTTTTTGCTCTTCACAGTGTTAGTGAATTTTAGTTCGCAGCTTGTGATTTGTAACACGTAACCGCTTCACATCTAATATGCTC
Organism: Dorcoceras hygrometricum; assembly: GCA_001598015.1. Classification (NCBI taxonomy): domain Eukaryota; kingdom Viridiplantae; phylum Streptophyta; class Magnoliopsida; order Lamiales; family Gesneriaceae; genus Dorcoceras; species Dorcoceras hygrometricum. Next base: position 6,915 of record KV000911.1, on the reverse strand, counting down.
TTCTATTTATAATCTTTGGATACAACATCAATAAATGTTACCAGTAGACACATCAAATGTATCCAAATTTAAATTCCTGTGACGTCTTAAATTCTTGAACTATATATGTACATCTTTATTAAATGTATTACCCATTTTAGCATACTCTGTGCCGTCTTCTGTTCACACAAAATCTATGTATATCTGAAGTTAGCTCAAAGTAACGACTAGAAATCGATACAGAGAGGTCAAACATCTCACATCAATCTTTAAGTAGCCTCAAACATTTTGAAAATCCATTTTGTTTTCTTTACTTAGCTGGGTTCCAGATCTAGTTTATGTGTATTGAACCGATTTTTCGATCTTGTTCTTTTCTTGATCAAATCCAATCTGCTTTGAAATAATTTGCTTTTGTCTTTGTTCTTTAATGATTCAGATAATAGTCTTTGTACACTCATATCTGTAACCCGATAATATCTATAGAACACTCTTGCTACGAGCTGGTTTATCTAACCAGCTGGCCTGTTATACCGCTTTACCTTCCGAGCCGTTCTCTCAACTGTTCGAAAACCCACTGCTTTATCTTTGGCCAATGTTGTAAGCTTCATCCAGATCTTGTCAAATGTTCCTTGAGTTTATTAATCTCTTTTATTTGTCTTGACCAAAACCTATTAAATTAACTCTAATAGGATGGACTGGTTGTCTGGATACCAGGCAATAATAGACTTCCAGGATAGGACAATGCAACTTAGATCTCCTAAAGAGGAGTCATTTGTTTTCACGATAGTGCAATGCACGAGGAATCCTCTACTCATCTCGTTCCTACAGGAGAGGAAGCTCATTGAGGATGGATGCTCGTCATTCCTAGCCAGCATTACGGTAACTACCGTACCCGATGGCCCATACCTGTCAGAGGTGGATGTAGTGCGAGAATATGCAGACGTTTTCCCCGAGTTGTAATTTACTATTGAACTACTGGAACAGTGCCGATCTCTAAGGAACCGTATCATCTTGCTCCTACAAAGATGAAAGAGCTGAAGGAGCACAGGAGCTGCTGGACAAGGGATTCATTCACCCTAGTGTTTCCCCATGGGGTGCACCTGTGCTCTTTGTGAAGAAGAAAGACGGTAGCATGTGACTCTGCATTGAATATAGGGAGTTGAACATGGTTACTGTCAAGAATAAGTATCCATTGCCTCGAGTGGAGGATCTCTTTGATCAGTTGCAGAGAGCTTCGATATTCTCCAAAATAGATCTTCGCTCAGGCCACCATCAGCTGAAGTAAGGGAATCAGATGTACATAAGACGGTGTTCAGGACTCACTATGGCCACTACGAGTTCTTAGTGATTCCTTTTGGGTTGACTAATGTGCCAGCAGTATTCATGGAGCTCATGAACCGAGTGTCTCAATCGTACCTTGATCAGTTTGTCATCATCTTCATTGATGACATTCTCATTTATTCGAGGAGCAGGGATGTAACGCCCCAAAATCCATAGGACCACATTTATGCATTTTACTAATCTTTTTGGCCATTTTGGCAATTTTAAATGTTATGTTTCTGCTGATTTGTTGATATCAGCAAGTAAGGTGCGCTGCGGCTGGTTCCAGCAGGTGACTCCAAGGAGCGATGCACGAGCTGGATTTTAAATCGATTGGAAAATGTTTTAAGGAGGTGAAATGCTTTCTTTAGGAGAAGGTTTGGTGTGTTACAAATTGAAATGATATGAAGGGAATTTTTCTAAATTTTAAAGGTGTGTCATGCTTGATTTCACAAGTAGCTTGCCACTAATCCCTTTCATATAAAAACCTGTTTTCAAAGTAAGATTTTCATCATTTACAAAGAAAAGTTTTAAAGTGTTCTTCAAAGAAATTCCAGAAGAGTTCGTGCGTTGCTCAAAAGGAGTATTTCTGCAGGAATTAGCTGTTGTCGTAAAGCTTTGTTAAAGGCAAGTAAAAGCTGATCCTTTGCTACACCATTTGAAGCATATATTGTGTTTTTATGGATCTGCTTGCCTGTATGTTTAAGCTATGTTTAAAGTTCATGTTTGAAATGATTTAGACATGAAAAGGAAAGATAGATGGGTTCGAAAATGATGTTTTGAGGTTTATGATGCTTCCAGTATGTTTTCCAGAAAGTTATGAATGTTTTATGTACTGAGGATTCGAATTCATTTCAAGAAATGTTATGAATGTTCTTCTCGCAATAGTGGTAATATCAGAATTTGATAACTGTGTAATCGGTAGTTGTTGGTTGAATCATTGGTATGGTTTGATAGGCAACGGCTGATGGCATAAGTTTTTGTTTTGATATTACGAATGTCGAGTTATGTTCCAGCAGCTGTATCTACTTGTTAAGATTCAGCAGCTGCATTGTTATAATGTTTACGAATGTTCTTCCTGTTGTTGTAATATCGGAATTTGATGATTGTGTAATTAGTAGTTGCTAGTTGAATCAGTATAAAGTCTGGTTTAATAGGAGATGGCTGGTAGCACGATCATTGTTTTGATATTACAAGCGTATTTCGTAAATTTCAGCAGATGCACTATTTACCAGCAGGTGCATCTTTCCTTGTTAAAACCAGCAGTTGCGTTTCCTTTGTTAAGAATCAGCAGCTGCATTGTTATTGTAAATTCAGCAGCTGAATTTCTTTAGTTAGAGTTCAGCAGTTGCGTTGTTTACATAAAATCAGCAGATGCACTGTTCACCAGCAGATGCATTCCATAGTGATAATTCAGCAGTTGCTTTATTCGTTTTAAGTACTGTTCATTTCAGCTGGTATTAGTCTTGCGACTG
>KV000910.1:43936-60001 GCA_001598015.1 Dorcoceras hygrometricum | reverse complement strand
CTCTCCACCAGCGCTCTACATTCTTCCTCATTGGAAGGTATCCAGGCTCAACCTACGCTCATCGTCATACCGCACGTGATCAAACAACCCTGTAATGTGCTGCAACCAGGACTCAGCATCGGAACTAGACTCATCTCCATTGAACGTATGAGGATTCATCCGCTGAAACCTCGCCATGATCAGTTCCATCTCGTCTACACGGGCTGCCAACACATACACCTCATCATCAACCTGTCTAGCTTGCCTACGAATGGGAATACTACGCTCCATCTCCTCATTCTGACCTTCAGATTCTATCGGGATCTGCCTTCTAGCTCTATCCCTACGTCTAGGCGGCATCTACGCAAGCACTAAGACAATGAGATCACACAGCAATTATAACACATAGTAAAGCACACGCAACAAGCGACACAGTGCCTAGACTCAAGTGTGGTCAAAAGAAATTGAGCTTATCTCAATTTAAGCTCTGATACAAAAAATGTCAGGCCCGGTGCACAAAATAGAGATAAATACGCAAATCACAACAGTTGAAGCATTTAGAAAGTGGCTAAAATTTTTCGCTTTGTCCTGACTTAGAAAACATAATTTAAAAGTACACTTATATTCAAAATATTTGTTTTACAACAACCGAAAAACCAACCAACAAGAAAATAACAATACAAGCATCGAGTGTCTCCCAAACAATATAATCTCAAATCAGTAATAGAACATCAACACGGGGCTTTCCTCGGCGACGACTCTAATACATAATCATAAAATATAGATAATTGGGACACTCTATCCACCTCTCGGGGCACCACCAGCTGAGTCATCTCCACGACCAGCTGAGAAACCTCGGTATCCTGAACAACACACAAAAAACCAAAACTACCAGCCCCAGAGGGACAAAGGTAAAACCCCAATACGGAGAGCAAACTAAAAAAGCAAATAGACAGCAACAGATATAAATGCACGTGCTATGCATGAGAACAGCGGGATGCAAAGTCAACAGGATACAAACGAATCAAGAAGCCAAAGGAGCTCAAGAACTAGCTCAGCAGCTGTCAATCAGATCGAATGAATGGAAGTGGTCACGAGGTATGTGAGAGAGTTGTAGCTATCCACTCGTCTCAACATACTGTACAAGAGCATAAACCAAATTACTCAACCTGTTGTTGCCAAAGCTCATGAGAGCGTGATAGCTATCCACTCTTCTCATAGCGGCTAATAACTAGACCAGCAGGGAGATGAGGAGCAAGGGATTGCCGCTCGTCCCCAATACAAGCATCCTGGTACACAAGGGTTAGCACAACAGAAAACGGATAACAAGATATGAGCTCAACAAGGAAAATGCGTGTATGCAGATATAACAGCTTGCAACCACCAGCACAGAATAGAGTAAAGCAATACAACTTTATAACATACACTGCACAACATACCAGCAAGCATATATACATATCCTTTCCTATCCCAAAGCTGTAATACAAGCTCATATCCGTACCTTAGCTTCTATGCTACAATTAACACAACAGGGGTCCCGAGTAACTCAGATCTGAAACCTGATTATCCAACAACAACAACAACAACTCAAGGACAGTAAGCACAGAACTACGAACTGTGAGCCACCAGCTCAACCCAGCTCTATCCTACCCTTAGAACACGATAGCTGGCTCTAAATGAAGTATAAGGTAGGATCTAACACTTACTCGAAAGCACTACCTGAATCGGAGAACCAATCGGTCGAAACACGAACTGACAACGCACAGTAGCTTCTTCGTGTTCTTTTTCTAGCTCACCAAAGTCTCCAAAAGAGGAAGCAATGGAAGCGTCTTCGCAAGGGAAACTCAGCGCTACCAATCTTGCTCCAAACGGAGTTGTCTACCGCCGACAATGGGAAGAAATAGGCTACAGTGAATAGTAAGGGTTTCGCTACAGAACAGGGTATGTTTACGAGAAAATATTTCTAAGTGTTGGAAAACAATGGCGTACGTCTGGTCAAAGTCGTCTATATATATTACTCAAATCTGCTGAAATCAGGTGAATAGTAGCCACCGACAACTCAGGGCTCAAAGCTGGTACCCACTCATATCTGAGCACCACTCCAGATCTGGACTCTACACTATACCAGATTTGGACTCCTCCAAACGACATCACATAGAAGTCCACCACAACGACCAGCTCGCTGCCTTCTCTCGCACAGCTGGTTTAGACAATCCCTCGCATACATAAACCAGCTCGCTACCAAATCTGTTTCTCAAAATGGCGTTGCACCACAACCCAGATAGCTCATACACGGGTATCGCTAAACGACGTCGCATCACAACCCAGATCTGGACGATCAGCTCACACTCATCCAGGTCTCACCTCAGTCGTGCCCACGAACCGCACCAGTTCACACAGTACTACCAGATTTCACCCTCAAATCTGGTTTCTCCCAAAACGACATCTCTCCATTACAACTCAGAGAATCCAACTTAGCACACCCAGAATGACTTGCGACGACCATTCTTAAATGCTCAACCAACCAGATTTGAGCGTTCTACGAACCAGGCCAGAACTAATCCATGCACAACCAGCCAGCTCTTCTTCTTCGGGTCTATGCCAACCCCGATTAAATATCCAAATTAATGATTACGATTCAAATATCACACGTGCCATGCCAATTTCTTCTAATGTATTAAGAATTTCGTTTTCTGATTTTCCATCAATATTCCATTCAATTATAGATTGACCATCATATTTTGTACTTTTGAATTGGTTTCTTTCTTCATAGCCAATATCAACCGGCGTAAGTCTGTGATAGTAATTACGAGTATTCTGATTTTAAATCGTCGTCGTCTGTGAAAGATTTTGTTAATTTTGTCACTTTCATCTTCAAAAGGGGTTTTCAATAATATTGACATCATCCGAAGTTTCATCTTCAGAGTCAATAGTACTTGAATTTGGGGATTCATCACATTGATCGTTATTGGTTTCTACACAATTGATTTTACTTTCGGAGGTTCCAATCTCATAAAGTTTTGCTGAGATCTTATTGAGGATATGATCAGTATTATTTTGAAAGCTTCTTTGTTTTTCTTTTTCTGTGGGGATGCTTTTTGTTTGGAAAAAAGGTTTGGCTGTATCATTGAATGAATTTTTTAATTATTCTGACTAAGGTTATTTGAAATATGATCGACTTTGGTAGCAATTGTTTTAAGTATTTGATTAGAATAATTATTCTGTTGGAAAATTTTATTAATATCTTCTGTGTTAACAGGTTCTTTATCACTACATCCTCGCTTAAAGGGATCAGCTGTGACTTCACCTTTTGTGGTTTGAAATTTTAATGTTTGTAAAGGAGGATGGACTACCGAAACAGTATCATTATTATGTAGTGTCCATTTCTTATGGAGACTTGTATTAACTTGGATAACAGATTTATTTTGGAAATCATTAAAGCCTTCGACAATAAGAATATTGTTAAAAATGTATAAAAAGGAATATTTGATTTGATTGTTTTCATTTTGTTTATCCATTCAGAATGGTTTATTTGTTTGATGCCGTCATCTAATCGCTCATACAATTTACTTTTTTCATTGTGGAATGTGTCTTGTAATTCTACATTTAGATATTCGAAGTCTGGTTTGAATTCCTGTCCAGATGTGATCATCATCATACTGGAAATGGAAGGTGAAGTTGGAGGAGAATAATTTTGGGGTGATGACAGCCCTGATCTAGGTTTTGGAATAGGAGTAACAAAATCATATTTGGATGAGCAGAGAAGGACAACACGATTCTCAAAGTCCCGTGGCAGACAAAATCATTCAAAAGAGATGCTTGGTATCTCTTGAGTCTTTTGTATCTTAGAGCTAAATATATTGGAGTATCAACTCCGATATGAACTAATGGTTTAACTGCTATTTGAATTAAACCACAGTGTAAGTATCTGTAATTATTTTGTATATATATGTTTGAATTGTTGTATTATTTAAGAGAGCGATACTCTGTGAATACTCTTGGATTGACAAAGTTTCTTCATTAGTTTTAACTGAAAAGGCTGTTTTGAAATCTGTTAAACCTATCTTATATATATTTTGATATGTTCTTGGGGTATAGTCCAGTTTGAGTAGTCTATTGGCATATGAGTTTCATGGCTTTGAACTATGCTCTGGGATCGAAAACTAGATCCTAAAGACAGTAGATTTTTTAATCTTAAAGCCATCTTGACTAATACAGAGAAACCATAAATCTTATGTTCAGTGTGGTAGTACGGGAACACATACCGGGAACACCCTACCAGGCTTACCAACGGTTTTATAGTTTACCAACATAATTCCAACCACTAGACACAGGAATAAAGTTTATCTATGGAAGTCTTAACAGGTCTAAGATAGAGAGTATCTAAGTTCATTAAGTTCTTGGCTCTGATACCAAAACGTAGCAGGATCATAAAAAGTAAAGTAAAAACGTAGAACAGAATGATAGAAACTTGAATTTTATAAATTGAAAATTTTACAGTTGAAAGTAGCAGATAATTAAACAAACCCAGAAAGATATCAAGTGAACTAAATGCGCTTCTCCATCTATTGAAATGATACAATGTTTATATAGATTCAAAATACATTTGAAGTCTCATTCCCCTTTTGCTTTTGTCGTTTTTTGATCAGTATATTCTTCACGCGTCTTTGAAAGAGTGTCTGCTTTTGAGTCTTGTGATAATGGGAATCTCTTTGAGCTGTCTGTCTTCTTTTGATAATGTGGTTGTCCGTTTCTTTTCTTTTGAATGCTTTTGTCTGCCACGGGACTTTGAGATGTGTTGTCCCTCTCTGCTTTTGATAGCGGGTACCTGTTTTTGAGCTATCTTACGGTGGATGCTTTTGGAGCTATCAGAATCGTTTGAATTTTTTAGCGTCGTGGGGATAGTGGATATGGTCCCCGAGAGACTCGGTCGGCCACCTGTAAAACTTTGAGAGAGCAATAATTTCAAAAAATTTTCCTCTTTCTTTTTGTTCTTTGTTTTGATAGTACAAAATAACAATCAAAAGGGTCTTGGGCCACAGGGCCACCGTAGGGGTCAGAGGAGACGGGTTCCTATGATTTTGCAGACTTGGAAAGGCATTGAGTCATGAATTCAAAAAATCGATTGTGTAATCGGGGTCTTTTTGAAAGCATCGAGGAAATCCTGCTGAACATGATCGAGGTTAGTTTTGGGTTTGGGAGAAGATGATGAAACATGTGATTTATTTTTTTGACCGTCTGATGAATATTTGGACTTTTGACCGGTAGCAAGAAAATCTCGGACAGCATGCTCATTGCAGAGGTGGGTTTGGAATTTGGCCCACCATTTTGAAGCGATGAGTCCTAATGAGGGAGAAAGGAACAGGGTCTGGGAAAAGTTTTTGAAAATCAAAGTCTCATGCAAAGATCCATGGTACTTTAAACTCAGCATAGAATTTTAGTGGTTTTTGAAAATTATTGAGACAGGATGACTCAAAAAAAAACATCTAAGCCTTTTTTGATATCATGAGGAAGGATGGACGAGTCTGAGCCCATCCTTTTCCACCATTCAAAGAACCAAATGGGGAAATTTCAATCGTAGCTAGAGTGAAATGTGAAAAACCGGGAATGAGAAAAGGTCCTGATATAAAATGTTCTATAAGCAAGCATGTTTGTAATCGATGTAATTGAAGGTTTGAGGTTTAAAAGGGACTGAGAAAGGTCGGGTTTTGAAAATTCCATCCCATTGGGTGGCAGCAATGACTTGCTTGATAATTCATTTTGAAAAAATTGTTTCACCTTTTGAGTCTTTTTTATGGATAATTTCAACAGAGTCGGTGTCCACAAGAATAAGGTCATAAATTTTGAGTTTTTTTAGATTTTCAGTCTCCCAAAACTGATTTGGAGAAAAACGACGACGAATGTAGTCCTGTTTTTTATTATTTTGAGGAATTTCAGTAAAAGGGGCGAAGCCAAGGTCTTCGGTCCATGGTTTTGAAACATACTTGTATTCGTCTTGAGCTGGAGGTGTTGGAAGAGAAGTTTGAGCAGGACGCGGGGTGGAGGGGGAGGCTAAAACTGATTTGTACGGTAATTTTTGAGCAAATTGGATGACTCTATGAATTGGTTTTATCAGACCTTTGGATATGTCATGTCCTAAAAACCGAACAGATGTTTGAAATAGTTTAATTATCTTTTGGGATAATACAAGACCATTCTGTTTAATAATTTGGAGGAAATGTTTTAAATGTTTGAAATGTTGATCAAGATTTTCAGAAAATATTAGGATATCATCTATGTAAACGATATAAAAAGAGCTATAAGGATTGAAAATATCATTCATAATTCGTTGAAATTCGGAATGGCCATTTTTGAGTCCAAATGGCATTACGTTTCATTCGTAATGTGATAGGATCAATAGGATCGAAAAACAGCCTTAGGAGTTCAGAAGGGGGGGTTGAATGAACTCCTTTGGGAATTTAAATTTTCAAAACCTTAAAATAGTTTTTACAAGCGCCTTGCTTAATTTAAATCCGAGTTACCAGATTTAAGGTATCTCAGTCTAAAATCAGATTTCTCGACTAACAAATAATGTGCGGAATGAATTTGATCAATCTGTGAACAATGTAAAGATAAATAAATGCAGTAAAGTAAAAGTGTATGGACAAGAGATTTGTTTATGGAAGTTCGGATATCAAATCCTACGTCTCCACTTATTCCTTATTCAGGAAGGTTCCACTAGAAGGCTTTGATGAGTACAGACACCGTAAACACCCAATCACCGAGCCTCGCTCCAAGTGAACTCCTAGCAATTCCAATCAACAAGCAGACACAGCTGCTGAATACAATTAATGGGATTTTTCGAACTGCTTCACAAAGCCAGTTCGTTACAGACTCAGAATGACAATACAGTGAAATACACAACTATTTTAGCGTAAATCTTCTGGTTTCTATACTATGAAACACGATTCAACAAGTGAACCAGAAGATGATATCTCGAAAATTGAAAACAATGAGGGCTATAACTTGAATGTTCTTCGAGTTGTAATACTGGACTTATAAAATATTTGCGATGAGAATATCCAGTTTTGTATGAGCAATATGATAGCTTCGAGAGCAAAAGATAGCAGATCAAAGGATAATAGGCAGAGGCTTCTCAATTTGAATTCTTCAGCCTTTTATACCCTTTGATCTCAACGGTCATTAAATTTTGCCTAAGGAAACAAAATCCCTTTTTGAATATATGTTCATCGTACAATCGTATATCCTACTCCACCAATTGGTAATCTGCGCTTCATCAGGGCCAAATTGTCGTATACCCATATTTGAGCAAACGTCGTATAACGTCCTCTGTATACTGCGTACAATCACCCAAAACAGATCTGACATGTCTCCTTAATTCCCGGCATTTGTACAATCCAATCGCAACCATTGATTCTTTCCAATTTAAACATATGGTAGCGTTTGAAGCTGTACGTTTCTTATACCTGAAGGTTCTTTCCATTTAAACAGTTCTTTCTGCCTTGGTTATCTCATCGCTGATTGTGTATTCGTAGCCGTCAAAGCTGAATACATAGAGAACTGAGTATTTGCAACAACTGAATACTTGCGACTTCTGAGAATACTGTTCCTAAGTCTGAGTCGAACACTTTTGATAACCTCAAAACTGAAGTTCACTGATAGCTCTGTAACCACTTCTGAAATACTGAGATTTGAGAAAACTGAATAGATACCGTTCACAACTGAAATACTCGAAACTGAAACAATATACCACAAACTGTTACTCAAGTCTGAATACATTATGCTTATAAATACCAGATTTCTCACTGTAGCTCAAGTCTGAATAACTTTTCCCGAATGGTCAACTCAGAAGTCAATGCTTAGATCAGAATCTTTCGAGACCTAGAAATCTTCAAACCACTTATATGACGTCACGACTTCTGAAAACTACAAAACACTGAGATGACGTCACGACTTCTGAAAGATTTGTTAACCCAAATCTGAATACTTACAACAGCTGATTGCTTCAACAGCTGAATGCTTCCGTTACACATGTAATCCAAAATCTGAGTAGCTCCCAATAAACCACAACTGATTCAAAAGCAATTGTACTCAACATCTGAAAGCATTTACTTCTGAAGTACATACCCAATAGCTGAACTAATTCCAGTCTGATTGCGTAGCCCTTTGATCAACATCTGAATTTCCCTCACAGCTGAAATAAAGACTCGATACCAGAATCTGATTACTCTTATATTATCAACATCTGAAATCTTTGCAACTGAGATTTTCAACCCGATATGTGAAAGTCGACACAACATCTGAAATATGCGTAACTGTTAATTTCTACGACTGACTTACTATCCAGATGTTTCTTTAGAATTCAGTTCTTGTCTTATTTTGTTATCACCAAAACTAATAAATTTTATCTTAACAATTTCCCCCTTTTTGGTGATGACAAAACTTAGCAGCCTTATGACTTATATAGATAGGCAAAAATAAATTGCACAAAGTCTGCTGAAATTTTATAGATCTCATTAACTGAACATTGTACAGAAGATTTGTACAAGAGAACTGAGCAGAACATCCTAAAATTGTCTTTCTCCTAAGACCCACCATTTAGCATCTCTTGTGGGTGGTAGATACGGTCCATAAGTTACACGACCAGAACCAGATCCACTATCACCACTAATACGATGTCTTTTCTTTGAAGATCCACCTTTATCATCTCTTCTCCTACTGCTTCCATCACCACCACTGCCTCTGCTCGCACTTCCCCCACTAGGTCTTTCCTGATCATCAGGAAACGGTTGAGGACGGCGGCCTACGCTCTTCCCCCTTTTTGTCATTACCACCACGATTGATGTAATCAACAAGTTCACCCAATTGAGTGGTAAGATTTTGTAGTTCTCCTGCCTGAGCACGGAAATCCAGCAATTCGCTCCGAACGGTAGCAAGCCTCTCATCCATGTCCTCTATGATAGCTTTTTGCTCTTTCACCTCCTTGCGAGCATCCTCTAAGTCTGTCGATAAAATGGCATTTTGAGCACGGACAGCTTTTAGTGCAAGTGAAAGTACGTCCGTATCATTATGATTCTCTTGACGAACACTTTGGATCAGGCTTCGGAAAGCTTTATCTTGTTGATAGAGAGTGTCAAGGAGGGTTCGCTCAAGATTTTTGATTTTAACCAGAACTTCGTCATGAGAATAACCCTGCCTCCTAGACTCCTTCGATTGATTTACAATAATGCGAGAAATAGAAGCCCGTAGATCATCAAAAGACTCTGAAACACCAGGTGGTAAAGAAAGCTAAGCAACAGCAGGGGTAGATCCAACATCATTTGTGGCAATAACCTCTTCATCCATGGGACTGCTGAGATGAAAAACTAGCTGGTACTGCTTGATGAGAGAGACTGAGGAGATGGAGAACGATAGACTGTAGAACCATCGGAGGAAACTAACTCTACTTCTGGTAAGCACTGTAACACTGGCTTTACAACAGAATCACTGAAATATCCAACAAAATTGTTTGTATCTTTACCTTGCTGAAGAACGTCGAAAAAACCAGTCCGAACATTCTCAAAGATATCTACAACTGAACTCTTAACAACAATATCCCTGCAAGAATTAACAGATCCAACTGGGCGCAGACAACCAAACATACTGTAGCGAATAATATCTGTACACACTCTGAACCAGCCCCACGCTTTGATGATAGACTGCGATGCTCCCCAATATTGATCAGGCTTGATAAAATAGCAATGAGGAACAAAACTGTCTTCAATAGCCCTTTACGGCAGCTGTCGTTTATTTACAAAAAGAGATAATCTACAACTGCTTCTCCAATAATCATTACCCTGTATAGGTGTCCAGACCCCATCAATTAACACCATTGGCCTCACCCAGCAAGCGGACTTGGCCAGAGAATAAAATTGGGCAACGACTGCACCACCTCCATCGACAGAGTCATCAAAGAGACTGCTGGAACATGGACGTTCCCATATCAAACCATGTTCTTTCTTCTGTGCCAACAATGCTTCGAGAGATTTATGATGAGCAGCAAAAAGTAGATCAATGATTTGCGAAGCGATTGCTGTCCATGGTTGGCCACGTGGGAAATATTTTCGATGTGATTCTAAAAATTTTCGCAGCATCATTTCTCTGTATTTGACAAGTATGTACACCCTTCACTTTACCGCAGTTTCTAAAGAATTCGTGTCAGCCCAAAGCAACATATGTTTTTCTTTTGCGGCGACGACTCTTACTGATTCTAAATCAACTAACTAGCTAAGACTAAAAGAATGAAAGAAGTCAACAACCTCCTGTATTATATGTTCACGCTGCTGTACAAGAAAATCTACATCTCCACAAATTAACTGAACCATTTCTCTAGCTGGGTTTCCTTTCACAACGTCAGCTTCTTCCAAAGGCTCCTTCCCTTTGTCAGTAGCAGAGATCTGTGGGAGACTGGCATAGTATCGGTCCTTGTCCTGTACTTCGTTGATTTTCACTGTGAGACCAAATTTAATCTTGGTGATTTCAGCAGCAGTAACTGATGGAAGAATCATATCATCAGAAATTTGCATCAGCAAATCATCAATAGACATCAGCTCTTCATCAGTTGGCTTGTTGCATAAAAATTCTGCATTTTTCTTCGCAACCACACGTTCCTCACTAGCTCCAGATTCTGCATCCTTCTCCTTCTCATCTGATCGCTGTACCGTCTTTTCCCCTTCAGCTGTTTCACCAGCATCTGTTTCAGTGACCTCTAGTTACAATCTCTTCATCAGTATCACTGCCTGATTCAACCATTCTATCAGCTTCTCGAGCAACAAATTCCTCGTATGAAACATTGAACCAGTGCTCCATCTCATCAGCTCTTTGAACTGCCTGATCCCCAGCATTTGTTTCTCCAACATTTGTTTCTCCAACATCTGTCTCAAACTGAGCAGTTTCAGCAATTACTTGTTCAATAATGTTGTCCACGTCATCAGCAGTTGATATCTCTTTATCAACAACATCTGCACTAGCTGGCACAGAATCCTTCTCAGCAATACCACCAACAACCATCTCTTCTTCAACAATTTCTTCATCCGATCCTGCTGGCAATTTTAATCTCCTCTTAGGAGCTTTTCGCTTTGGCTTAGAAGGTAGCACAGCTGGCACAGCTCGAATTGGTTCAACGATTTGCAGAGGGAAAGCTTCTTGTGCTACTGTAAGAATCGCTGAACTTTTAGCAGCCTTTCCAACCCTAGTCCTCTTCTTCTTTGATATGTGCTCATCCACAGCAGTGGCTGGTCTCTTTTTAGGCACGGCCTTTTTCATGGGTGTCTTCTTCACCCTGGATTCATCTGCCACGCCCTCCACATCTTCAACAGAAATCTTATCATTAATGGCAATATATCTGTTAACAGTTTTATCAGTCAAGATTTTCAGATGTGGAAACGCCTTGAAATCACCCAACTCCAAATCCTGTATCTTCTTCAGCAAACAGCAAATCTGTACTGCATAACCTCGGGCTTGCTTCGACCGGGCGTCACCATATCCTTAAATATATTGAACAGTACCATGCTCCAGTTAATTTGGATACCTTCATTGATGGCAGCCATCATCAAGAATCTTTCATGGGTGACTGCGTCAAAAGACCCGGCCTTCACGAAGATTTATTTTGCCAGTATATCACTTAGCAATCTGAACTCAATCTTCATCTCCCGCTTCTTGCAGGAAGTGCTCACCTGTTCACCGGAGAAAGAAAATATACTCCTCGCATAAAAAACTAGATCCTTCGGAACCTCATTCAAATATGTCAATCCATCAATAGGCAACTCAAACGTTCCTGCAAAAAATTCCTCAGTGATTTCCACGGTTTTCCCATGAATAGTACTAACCACCATTCCATCCCGGACGGAGCCATGCTGAAAGAACTCTATCAAAGCATCTTCATATATAACTTCTGGGCACCCAGAAAACCCTTTATGCCTGACGCCACTAGGGCTTCGAATATAGCCACTATCCATTCGTCGTCCATGGCAAGGACAGAGTCAAACAGAACGTGAACGGTGTTGCTTATCAAGGAAGATGCCATTGCAGTAGATTGATTAAGGAGAGCGCATCTGAGAAATATCTGCAGAAAAATACACAAAAGGCAAGAACACAAGAATACTGGAGAGCAAAATGTGCAAGGTAAGTGAAGATGAAAAGGAAACACCGTAAATATAAACAGAACGTGAACGGTGTTGCTTATCAAGGAAGATGCCATTGCAGTAGATTGATTAAGGAGAGCGCATCTGAGAAATATCTGCAGAAAAATACACAAAAAGGCAAGAACACAAGAATACTGGAGAGCAAAATGTGCAAGGTAAGTGAAGATGAAAAGGAAACACCGTAAATATAAACGAGAATGCAAAAGGTACTAGAGAGAGAAAATGTGGATGTGACGTTATGCATGATGACAACCACGTGTCCATCATCCAATGGTGCAAATAAGATTTTGAAAATAATTTGAAATGATTTTGAAGAGATTTAGACAATATTGCAAAATATAAAGAATATTTTAAAAAGATTTTGAATTTTGACCGCGAGGGTAAAATGGTAAATAGATAACTGACGCCAAATACTTAAAACGTCACAACCTTAAGATCTGTTTATGTATCAGCAGGAGTGTTGTCAGGCCTCGTGCTCTAAACAGAACAAAAACACCAAAACAAATGCGGAAGCTATCAAAAAGCGGGTAAAATTTTCTCTTTTGGCCTGACGAGTTTAAAACAATATAATTTAAAATAGCACGATACTCAAAATAGAATCCCAGTTTACGAAAATCACAACAACAATAACAGTATAGCATAAAACAAGTATCAGACTTCCACAATCAAATACACCAACGAAGCACAGGGCATCTCCCCGGCTAACTGGACCGATACATATAAATATGTTATACGCTACTGGGATACTCTAACCACCTCCTGGGGCACCACCAACTGGGCTAAAATCACGACCAGCTGTAAAACCTGGGTTTCCTGAAAATAATACAACAAGGAAAACAACCAAGCCCCAGAGGGACATGGGGTCAAACCCCAGTACGGAGAGCAACTATAAACAGCAGTAAACAACTTGAATAAAATGCAGATGCTATGCATGAGAATGGAAACAACAGCTCAACGGGATCTGCAACAGAATATGTGGCCACGGTGAGTGTAGGACATGTGGGTGCTACCCACTCACCCCTACTCGCCCACCCTTACCAGACGCATCAACAACTCAACCTGCCGTTGCCTCGCCCATGAACTGTGGTAGTTAACCACTCGGCGCATGGTGGCTAAAAAATCCCAACAGGGAGATGAGAGTGCGGTATTGCCGCTCGCCCTCGCATCATGGTAAGTAAATAGAACAATAACAACGAAGCAATGGCTGCAAAAGCTGAACGGAGATGCAAATGCGTGTATGCAACATGCTGGAATAACAAGCATATAAACACATGCGAAACAATAATAGCATCAGCAATTATACACCACATAACCAAAAGTCATCTCACAAAATAGCAGCCACCAATAGCCATCTCACAAATTATCCAAGCCATAACATCGCTGTATTACAAGCACCAATCCGTACCCTTTACTTCTGTGTAATAATTACCACAACAAAGGTCCCGAGAAAGCTGAACAACAACCTGTCAAAGCACACAGGGGCATAAATCATCGGGACTCAAATACACAGAAGGTACTGCCGGGAGTTACAACTCAACCAGCGATCAATCCCATCAATACCACTTAAGAGGGATCTTAAATCAACTTACTAAAGCTAAGATCTTACAACAATTCGAAGCTACCTGCTCACAGCGAACACACGGCCAAGACAGTAACTTTGCGACCTCGCTCTAGCTAACAACAGCCTCCAAGAATGGTATAATATGGAAGAGATTCTCGAGAGGAGTCCAACGCTACCTCGTACAAGCAAAACAACCACCGAGAACGACGGGAATCACCGGATAAAATCAACGGTGAACAGTACTAGGGTTCGAGAAACAGAGGTCGACAATCAGGAAAATTTACTAAGTATGGGATCTGGTATCTCAAATTCGAAGACCAAGTCTTCCTTAAATAAATCCCACAACGGCTGGAATCTGATTTAAAATTCCACCGACATAACCAGCAGGCACCCACAAACCATCGACTGGTCGAACCCCGCAAAACATAATCCCAAATACACAAAACGTAGCGCTAGCCAAACGACGACGTTTCCTCCTCGCGCTACAGGGATGTTGACCCGCGTTGACATCTGCTTCGGCTGAACAACCAGCAAGCACAGACACGCGATCAGATCTCTCACTAGCGCTACACCAAAACGACTTCGCTCCAACTTATTCGAACGACACCGTATCCAACACGATAAAAATTCACGCTAAGGCAACGGGTGATATTACAAGCGCTACCGGATCTCTCCAAACGACGGCGTTTCATGATCCTGCGTTACCAAAACATGTTGTGTAACGCCCCAAAATCCTTAGGACCATATTTATGCATTTCATAAATCATATGGGCCATTTGGCAATTTTAAATAGTATGTATCTGCTGAATTGTTCATTCCAGCAGGTAAGATTGCACTGCAGCTGATTTCAGCAGGTAACTCCAAAGAGCAATGCACAAGTTGGTTTGAAATGGATTGTAAAATGTTTTAAGGAGGTAAAATGATTTCTTTTGAAAAGGGTTTGGTGTTTTATAAATTAAAATACTATGAAGGGAATTTTACTAACTTTTAGGAGTGTGTCATGCTTGATTTTACAAGTAGCTTGCCACTAATCCCTTTCATATAAAAACCTGTTTTCAAAGTAAGACTTTTATCATTTGCAAAGAAAAGTTTAAAGTGTTCTTCAAAAGAATTAAAGAAAAGATCGTGTGTTGCTCAAAGGGAGGATTCCTGCAGGAAATTTGCTGTTGTTGCAAAGCTTTGAATCAAGGCACGTAAAAGCTGATCTTTTTCTACACCATTTGAAGCATATATTGTGTTTTAATGGATCTACTTGCCTGTTTATTGTTGACATGTTTAAAGTTCATGTTTGAAATGATTTAGACATGAAAAGGAAAGACAGATGGGTTCGAAAATGATATTTTGATGTTTATGATGCTTCCAGTATGATTTTTAGAAAGTTTATGAAGTTTAAAAGATACTGAGGATTGGAATTCAATTCCAGAAATGTTATGAATGTTCTCGAAATAGCAGTAATATTAGAATTGGATAACTGTGAAATTGGTAACTGCTGGTTGGATCATTGGTATGGTTTGATAGGCAGCAGCTGATGACATTGTTATTGTTCTGATATTACAAATGTCGAGTTATGTCCCAGCAGCTGTTTCTACTTGTTAAGATTCAGCAGTTGCATTGATATAATGTTTATGAATGTTTTCCTCTCTGTGATAATATCAGGATTTGATGATTTGCGTAATCAGCAGTGCTAGTTAGATCAGTATAAAGTCTGGTTTAATAGGCAACAGCTGGTAGCGCGATCGTTGTTTTACAAATGTCGAGTTATGTCCCAGCAGCTGTTTCTACTTGTTAAGATTCAGCAGTTGCATTGATATAATGTTTATGAATGTTTTCCTCTCTGTGATAATATCAGGATTTGATGATTTGCGTAATCAGCAGTGCTAGTTAGATCAGTATAAAGTCTGGTTTAATAGGCAACAGCTGGTAGCGCGATCGTTGTTTTGATATTACAAAAGTTCTTTGTAAATTTCAGCAGATGCATCTTTCTTTATTTAGTATCAGCAGTTGCTTTCCTTTGTTAAGGAATCAGCAGCTGCATTGTGATCTTAAAATTCAGCAGTTGCTTTAAAGTACTGTTCATTCCAACTGGTACTATTCATTCATATAATCGTGTTAGCACTTTCCTTGCAACTGATTGATGTGCTAACGACGTCGTTCCATTTAGTTATACAAATATCAGCAGATAGTTTGTATTTTGTCTGCTGATCGTTCCAACGACATCGTTTCATTTAATACAAAGATCAGCAGGTAGTTTGTACTCCTCTGCTGATCACCCCAACGACATCGTTTCATTTTATAATTATTCTTGCGACTGGTACTGTTCACCAGCAGATGCATTTCTTTTCA
>KV000910.1:23019-36918 GCA_001598015.1 Dorcoceras hygrometricum | reverse complement strand
AAATGAGAAGCTGGGCTATCTTCCCCTGTTTCTGCCATTGAAATGTTTATTGAACTGTTTACGAAAAGAACAGTGTTTATGGAAGTTCCTTAACATATGCATTGTACAGATGTCTGCCTGCGATTTATGAAATTGTTACTACTCAGATTTTACTTGCTGAGCCTTTAGGCTCACTAGCTTTTAAAATGGTGCAGGTACGACAGCTGAAGGAGGAACAGCAGGTGGAACTTGAATCAGCAGATGGGTGGCGTTGTGTTTATCCAAGGCCTACGTTTTTCCGTGTCATAGTCGTATTGTTTTGGTTAGGTTGTGCTGTATTAAATCAGTAGCAATGGTTGTATATTTATCTCAAATAACAGCTGTTGTAATCCGCAATTGCAAAGTTATATGAAATACCCTGTTTCCGCAAAAGTTTTTAGCAGTAGCGCGCGTATTTGAGTATCTGCTGAATTTCGAATTGGTCTTGAGTTTCGTTTTTCTTGAAGTTATAAGAGATGCAGCTTATAACAAATTATCTTTTAGCCCTTCTTTTATTCGAAAATTTTGTTTACCCCATTTCTCGTGGTCCCGTTGGGTTCGGGTGTCACATGTTGCGACTGGTTTTCATTATTCAACCAGCTTTCACCAGAAACCAGCTTTCACCCAAAAATCTCAAAAATACGAAAACTCCCAGAATTGTTCTAGGTGAGGAAAAATTTGACCCAAAAACACAACTTAAACATTCAAACAGAGATCTTAAGCCACGAAGAATCTCTAAACCTCGATACATTCCAACAAATAATCTCTTATACAAATTCAGGTCTCACATTTCTCCACCACTAAAAAGGATTTCATCCCCGAAATCAAACAACAATTCTGGAACAACAACACAACAACAGCAAGATACAAACAGAACTCGTCCAACACAAGGCCAAGAGTTCAAGACAACTGAGCAAACATATACAACAACTAGGGAAGAAATACAACCAAAAGCTACAAACTACTGGAAATTTAGCTCAACGGCTACTCAAACAGATGCGGCCACTCGCGCTGCATCTTTTATTCCAGCTCCCAAGTAGCTTCTTCCTGCCATGTTTGCTCCACTGCACCATTACCAACGGAATGGTCTTATTTCTCAACTGTTTCTCTTTTCTGCCATGGATCTGCAAAGGATATTCTTGATAGCTCAACGACTGATCTAACTCCACCTCGTCAGTTCTAAGCACATGAGACGGATCTGGCTCATACTTCCTCAACATGGAAACATGAAAAACGTCATGTAGAGAAGACAACTCTGGCGGCAACAACAGCCGATATGCTAAAGGGCCAATCCTCTCAACAATCTAATACGGTCCGACGTAACGAGGGGCTAACTTTCCGTTGCATCCAAAGCGCATCACACTACGAAATGGAGAAACTTTGAGAAATACACGATCACCAACCTGAAACTCAAGAGGTCGACGCCTCTTATTCGCATAACTGGCTTGGCGATCCTGAGCAGCTTTCATCCGCTGTCTAATAAGATCCACATGATCTTTCATTTGCTGCACCAAGTCAGGGGCAGATAGCTGCTTCTCCCCCACTTCTTCCCAACATACCGGAGATCTGCACTTTCTACCATACAAAGCCTCAAACGACGCCATGCCAATCGTCACCTGATAGCTGTTATTGTAGGAAAACTCTACTAAAGACAACGCGTCTTGCCAGCTACCTCCAAAATCCAATACAATAGCTCGCAACATATCCTCCAACGTCTGGATAGTTCTCTCAGATTGGCCATCTGTCTGGGGGTGATACGTTGTGCTCATAGCCAATATGGTACCCAAAGCTGTTTGCAAACTCTTCCAAAACCTGAAAGTAAACCTCGATCTCGGTCAGAAACAATCGAAACAGGCACACCGTGAAGTCTAACCACAAAATCAACGTACAGATTCGCCATATTCTTCAACGAGAAGGTCATCCCATAGGGAATAAAATGTGCAGACTTCGACAAGCGGTCTATAACCACCCAAATAGCATCGCATCCTCTGCTGGAACAAGGCTGATGCGTCACAAAATCCATAGCAATGTGCTCCCAATTCCATTGGGGCACTTCCAAACTCTGCAACAAACCACTGGGTCTCATCCTTTCGGCCTTTACCATCTGACAATTCAAGCAACGAGCGACAAAACCAGCAACGTCGCTCTTTAGGCCAGCCCACCAAAAGTGCAGCTTCAAAGAATGGTACATCTTCCGTGCATCAGGATGAACACTATGTCTGCTACAGTGCGCTTCCTGAAGGATCTCCTCCTTCAAATCAATCAAACTGGGCACAAACAATCTGCCCCGGAAATGAAAACAACCATCGGAAGAGACAGAATAATCCTCAAGTTCGCCAGCCCTGACCTTCAACTTCAACTCGTGGATAGACGGATCAGTCCTCTGGGATGCTCGAATAGTAGAAACAATATGTGGCTCCACTTGGAATGATGAAACCACAACGCAATCCTCAGCCGGGTAGAATCTCCAACCCATAGTGTTAAGATGCTCCTGATCCTTAGAGATGTACAACGACGCAAGCATCTCACTAGCCTTCCTGCTCAAAGCATCTGTCATGCCCCGAGATCGAGACTCATGACATCGGCAATATTAAACAATTATAAAAATTGTGAAACATTAAGCCATCATAGCATAACTCAAACCAGTCTATTACATATCCCAAAAATATGTTCGTTTTTACATCGGAAATCAGAGAAAATTGCGGAAGCGAAAAAAAAATATAATTACATCAACAGAAACTGAATCTTCACCAGCCCCAAAATTGTTCTTGTTCTTCTTCTTCTACCTGCTCTTCATTCTTATCAGGGTGGAGAAGTAAGGGGTGAGTGTTTGGGGAAACACTCAGCAAGTGGGGGATACCATTCGAGCAAACAACAAATATATATACATATTTAACAGAATTCGGAACAGAGCATAACAGAGCATAACGGAGCATAATAGAGCATAACAGAAATTGTCAGAATTTAACAGAACGAGTAGCAGAAAATCACTGATAATTACTTCGTGTCTATGGTTTACTGATCAATCCCTAATTTTTATTCCTCTAAGGGGTCGAGGCCATGTGGTTACACCAAGTAACCCAGAGTGCGGAATATTTCGTAGACCCATATTACGACATAAATATCAGTGCAAAACAGAGCTTGAAATGAAACAAAGATTCGGAACAGAAAAGTGCTCGAACAGTAGGTTCAAAACTGAATTCGATTTTTCTCATTTAAATCGAAAAGTTCAGTTCCATCTGAAAATTTTTGGCGTCATTCGATTTTTTTTTAGGATCTTTTGCTTCCGGAAAATTTTCATTTATTCGGAGATCTTCCATTGCATCCTATTGAATTCCTGAGATTCTTCATCGATCAATCTACTTCTTCAAATCTTCTCGTATTCAAATAAGTCCGTTGGACAACATCTTCTGCTCAACATCTGAATTACTTTTGTTTTACTTCTGTTCTTCGCATCGACGTCTGATTTTACCTTCTCTTCGCATATGAATCCAGATTCCTCTTATCTTCACTCCAATCAGACTTCTCCTGTTTATCAGATTTCTACTGTACAACTCCCCTTCTTCTCTTCTCTGTTCGCTATACTCTGATTAGATTTCTCCTTAACTCTCTGATTCAACTTGCTTCTCTTCACCTTCTGTTAACATCTGATTGCATATAAACTTCAATCGGATTCTTGATGCACAACAGTTCTTCTCTGGTTTGCTCTCACATTCATACTTCTTCTGAAGGCTTCTTTACTTTACTACTGACAGACTTCTTCAGACTTCTCTTCAATCTTCTCATCGCATCTCTCGATCAGATTTCTCCAGACTTCTCTTTTTGGAAATCCAGATTTCTACCAGCCTTCACGTTCAGACTTCCCTATTCAGACTTCTTCTGTCTTCTTCAGACTTCACGTCTCCTTATTGTCATTCAGATAAACTTTTAGTTCACCAGCTAGATTTCTTTGATTTGTTTGAGTTAGTTTTCCAGAAGAAACCCCTTACCAGGTTGATTTTTCATTCGTTGGCTAGATCATAATCTTTTTTCGGGTCAACAAATCCTTACAGCTTACGTCCATGAAATAATCTAGAAATCCCAATTGTCATTTCGTCATCAAGTATTTCATGAGATGATTCCTTCTACTTCCAGTATCCATGCTACAACTACCATTCATATGAGGTAGATAACATTTGACAATCAAACTCGCGTGATTCGTCGTCGTACCGATACCATCAAAGAAGAGCTGGAGATCACAGTTAACCGCATCAACGGAGAGATAATATGATAACCAATGTTTCGAGGACGAAACTTCTTTTAAGGAGGGAGGGATGTGAAAACCCAAAAATTCAGGTCCACGATATAGAGCAAAAAAAAACACAGCGTTCAGTCAACCCAGCTGCAGGAATGGTCAACCCAGCTGTAGGAATGGTCAACCCAGACGCAAGAAGGTCAAACCAGACACAGGAAGTTCAAACCAGACGCAGCACGGTCAAACCAGACGCAGGAAGGTCAAACCAGACGCAGCACGGTCAAACCAGACGCAGGAAGGTCAAACCAGATGCAAGAAGGTCAAACCAGACGCAGCATGGTCAAACCAGACGCAGGAAGGTCAAACCAGACGTAGGAAGGTCAAACCAGACGCAGGAAAGTCAAACCAGCTGCTGGACAGTCAACCCAGCTTTGACCAACGAAAATTCAGATTTTAGCTCGCGAATTCCAACAGTTTCTACACGAATACAGATCAGATTCACGATTCGTAACTGCCAAATTAGAGGAGTAATGGCCAATTAAGAGACCCAAATCAATGCCAACACTAATGTTTTTGTAACAGCCATTTTAATGGCAATGAAAGCAGGGATTTATAGCCTTAGTAGCAGACCCTTGATTTGCCCATTTCCGCACCTATAAATACCTCACTGTAGCATCAAAGGACCCACACTTCTCCCAAGATTTTCTCAGAAAAATTACAGTAACTTGCACGTTGAAACCTTGCTTCCTAGTGCACCAGCTTTCTGCCAGATTTCTATCAAGCTTCAGACTACGGTAAGTGGGTTTTTGCTATTATATTCGTTTGATATATTATATATATATTATCCATGTAAGAATTCAGTTTTGAATCTACTGTTCGAGCACCTTTCTGTTCAGATCTCTGTTTCATTTCAAGCTCTGTTTTGCACTGATATTTATGTCGTAATATGGGTCTACGGAATATTCCGCACTCTGGGTTACTTGGTGTAACCACATGGCCTCGACCCCTTAGAGGAATAAAAATTAGGGACTGATCAGTAAATCATAGACACGAAGTAATTATCAGTGCTTTTCTGCTACTCGTTCTGTTAAGTTCTGACATGCTCTGTTCAGCTCTGTTAAGCTCTGTTATGCTCTGTTATGCTCTGTTATGAGATCCGTTATTCAGTATATGTATATGAATATTCGTTATGCTCAAATGATATCCCCCACTTGCTGAGTGTTTCCCCAAACACTCAGCTGGGTTGACCGTCCAACAGCTGGTTTGACTTTCCTGCGTCTGGTTTGAATTTCCTGCGTCTGGTTTGACCTTCCTGCATCTGGTTTGACCGTGCTGCGTCTGGTTTGACCTTCCTGCGTCTGGTTTGACCTTCCTGCGTCTATATTGACCTTCCTGCGTCTGGTTTGACTTTCCTGCATCTGGTTTGACCATTCCTGCAGCTGGGTTGACTATTCCTGCAGCTGGGTTGACCATTCCTGCAGCTGGGTGGACTATTCCTGCAGCTGGGTTGACCATTCCTGCAGCTGGGTTGACCATTCCTGCAGCTGGATCGACCATTCCTGCAGCTGGATTGACTATTCATGTAGCTGGGTTGACCATTCCTGCAGCTGGGTTGACTGAACTCTGTTTTTTTTTTTAGCTCTATTTCCTGGAGCTGAATTTTCGGGTTTTCACATCCCTCCCTCCTTAAAAGAAGTTTCGTCGTCGAGACTTTGGTTATCATATTATCTCTCCGTTGAAGCGGTTAACTGTGATCTCCAGCTCTTCTTTGATGGTATCGGTACGACGACAAATCACGTGAGTTTGATTGTCAAATGTTATCTACCTCATATGAATGGTAGTTGTAGCATGGATACTGGAAGTAGAAGGAATCATCTCATGAAATAATTTATGACGAAATGACAATCGGGGATTTCTAGATTATTTCATGGACGTAAGTTGTAAGGATTTGTTGACCCAAAGAAAAAGATTATGGTCGAGCCGATGAAAGAAAAATCGACTTGGTAAGAAAATCCTCCTGGATAAACTAATTCAAACAGATCCAAATATCTAGGTGGCGAAATAAAAGTTTATCCGGATCAAGAAAATATGATCGATGAAGAATCTCATGAATTCTAGAGGATGAAATAGAAGTAAGGGGTGAGTGTTTGGGGAAAAACACTCAGCAAGTGGAGGATACCATTCGAGCATAACGAATATTCATATACATATACTGAATAACGGACCTCATAACTGAGCATAATAGAGCATAACAGAGCTTAACAGAGCTGAAAAGAGCATGTCAGAACTTAACAGAACGAGTAGCAGAAAAGCACTGATAAACTTTTAGTTCGCCATCTCGATTTCTGTGATCTGTTTGAGTTATTTTTTTCAGCGGAATTTCCTTACGAGGTTGAGTTTTTTTTCTCCATTCATTTGCTCGACCATAATTTTTTTCTTCGGGTCAAAAAATCCTTACAGCTTACGTCCATGAAATAATCTAGAAATCCCCGATTGTCATTTCGTCATCAATTATTTCATGAGATGATTCCATCTACTTCCCGTACTCATTCTACAACCACCATTCATATGAAGCAGATAACATTTAATAATCAAACTCGAGTGATTCGTCATCCTAAACCAAACCTATAAGCGAACCAGATACCATAAAAGAAGAGCTGGAGATCACAGTTAACCACATCCATCGGAAGATAATATGAAGACTCAAGTTTCGAGGACGAAACTTCTATTAAGGTGGGGAGGATGAAATAACCCGAAATTTCAAAATTCTATTCAACTAAATTCTTAGCTTATCATATATTTGTATTCTCCATGAATAATCAAGGTCTTAAATTCTAAATTAAGTCTCACCATAAGTAGTCATTAGTAGCCATCATTTAGCCTAATAATGTCTACTTATGACCATAAATATTGGTGATTAATGGTCATAAAAGGTGATCCTTAAAATCTCCCCAACCTCTCCTATATATAGCACACCTCAAAGATGAAGAAAGCCACTCTACAAACATCAAGAATTCTGTCAAAACCGTGCAAGAGGCTGTCCCATTTCAGAAACAAGAGTTTGAAGTTTTGAGCATTCCAGCAACAATCTAAGGGCCTACTGTTCGGAACCTATTGCCACTGCTCCGTTTCTTACAATCCGATCTCCACGTCCAGAATCTTCTTCTCTATGTTTTTCATACTAGGTAAGAATTTCATTCTGATCCAACGGTTATATTTCCTTAAATCAAATTCGCGAGAATGCTGCACAGATTACATGTGAGGAAACCGCAGCTTCTGTTTATCATCTTCAATGGATTTCAAAAATCTCCATTTCTGATCTCCACCGTTCAGATGTTACTTAGTTATGTTCTGAATATGGTGTCCAAATTTCATTTCAATCCAACGGTTAGAATTTTGTAAAACGTCTTTTCAATAATTCTGTACAGATTTCATACGAGAAATCTGTAGCTCTTGTCCATCGTTTAGAAACGATTACATATTTCATCGAAAGAAGATCTTGACCCTTCAAAAATTATTTCATCATGTTTCACATACGCTGTTCAAATTTTATCATGATCCAAAGGTTAGATTTTACCGAAATACCTTTTCAATTCTACTGTACCGACCATTTGAGACAAAACTATTGCTTCGATTCATCGTCCCGATATGGATTCAAATGTCTTACAAATCCAATCTTTTCCGTTCACAATTTCTTTTTCTCCTTTTGTGAACAAGCCAACAACCATGAGCTCAATACGAGAGTTCCGTATACCGAAGACGCTTATGAAATATCGGTGATTTTCATAAGTATGCAACGTCCGAAGATCTCTATATTCGTGATCCACTTCAAGTAGCAACCAGATAAGAAATCAAGCATTGCCACCATGTTTCTCATGTTTTGAGCAGTAATCAAGTAAGTGGGTTTTTGCTATTATATTCGTTTGATATATTATATATATATTATCCATGTAAGAATTCAGTTTTGAATCTACTGTTCGAGCACATTTCTGTTCAGATCTCTGTTTCATTTAAAGCTCTGTTTTGCACTGATATTTATGTCGTAATATGGGTCTACGGAATATTCCGCACTCTGGGTTACTTGGTGTAACCACATGGCCTCGACCCCTTAGAGGAATAAAAATTAGGGACTGATCAGTAAACCATAGAAACGAAGTAATTATCAGTGCTTTTCTGCTACTCGTTCTGTTAAGTTCTGACATGCTCTGTTCAGCTCTGTTAAGCTCTGTTATGCTCTGTTATGCTCTTTTATGAGATCCGTTATTCAGTATATGTATATGAATATTCGTTATGCTTGAATGGTATCCCCCACTTGCTGAGTGTTTCCCCAAACACCCACCCCTTACTTCTCCACCCAGATAAGAATGAAGGACAAGTTGAATAAGAGGAACACACATGGCCTCGACCCCTTAGAGGAATAAAAATTAGGGACTGATCAGTAAACCATAGAAACGAAGTAATTATCAGTGCTTTTCTGCTACTCGTTCTGTTAAGTTCTGACATGCTCTGTTCAGCTCTGTTAAGCTCTGTTATGCTCTGTTATGCTCTTTTATGAGATCCGTTATTCAGTATATGTATATGAATATTCGTTATGCTTGAATGGTATCCCCCACTTGCTGAGTGTTTCCCCAAACACCCACCCCTTACTTCTCCACCCAGATAAGAATGAAGGACAAGTTGAATAAGAGGAACAAGATCTGTTTTGGGGCTGGTGAAGACTCTGCTTTTCTTTGTTAATGTAATTTTCGCTTCCGCAGTCTGTTATTCAATTTCTCCGATTTTTCAGTTGTAAAGACAATCATTTTTGATTATGTAATAGACTGGTTTTGAGCTGCACTATGAGGCTTGATGTCTTGTAATGAATAATTATTAAACATCGCCGGTGTTCACGTCCAGGCCCGGTCTCGGGGCGCGTCCCGAGACCGAGACTCATGACATCGGCAATATTAAACAATTATAAAAATTGTGAAACATTATGCCATCATAGCATAGCTCGAACCAGTCTATTACATATCCCAAAAATATGTTCGTTTTTACATCGGAAATCATAGAAAATTTCGGAAGCGAAAAAAAAAAATCGGCGTTTGGTCAACCCAGCTGCAGGATTGGTCAACCCAGCTGCAGGAAAGGTCAACCCAGCTGCAGGAAAAACCAGCTGCAGGAAGGTCAAACCAGCTGCAGGAATGGTCAACCCAGCTGCAGGAAAAAAACCAGCTGCAGGAATGGTCAACCCAGCTGCAGGAATGGTCAACCCAGCTGCAGGAATAGTCAAACCAGACGCAGGAAGGTCAAACCAGACGCAGAAAAGTCAAACCAGCTGCTGGACGGTCAACCCAGCTTTGACCAACGAAAATTCAGATTTTAGCTCGTGAATTCCAACAGTTTCTACACGAATACAGATCAGATTCACGATTCGTAACTGCCAAATTAGAGGATTAATGGCCAATTAAGAGACCCAAATCAATGCCAACACTAATGTTTTTGTAACAGCCATTTTAATGGCAATGAAACCAGGGATTTATGGCCTTAATAGCAGACCCTTGATTTACCCATTTCTGCACCTATAAATACCTCGCTGTAGCATCAAAGGACCCACACTTCTCCCAAGATTTTCTCAGAAAATTACAGTAACTTGCACGTTGAAACCTTGCTTCCTAGTGCACCAGCTTTCTACCAGATTTCAATCAAGCTTCAGACTACGGTAAGTGGGTTTTTGCTATTATATTCGTTTGATATATTATATATATATATATATATATATATATATTATTCTGTTAAATATGTATATATATTTGTTGTTTGCTCGAATGGTATCCCCCACTTGCTGAGTGTTTCCCCAAACACTCACCCCTTACTTCTCCACCCAGATAAGAATGAAGATCAGGTAGAAGAAGAAGAACAAGAACAATTTTGGGGCTGGTGAAGATTCAGTTTCTGTTGATGTAATTATATTTTTTTTTTCGCTTCCGCAATTTTCTCTGATTTCCGATGTAAAAACGAACATATTTTTGGGATATATAATAGACTGGTTTGAGCTATGCTATGATGGCTTAATGTTTTACAATTTTTATAATTGTTTAATATTGCCGATGTCATGAGTCTCGGTCTCGGGGCGTGACATTTTTGTGGTATCAGAGCTCACCAGGTTCATAATCCAGCTGGGAAACCAAATCTGAAATTTTCAAGTTCCAGGAAGAATTTCAGATTTTGGCGAAAGACCAGTGCTGCCCTCCGAAACACGCTTTGCCATTTTGTTAAAAATTCAATAACTTTTTGTACAGGACTCCGATTTCAATTTCGTCAACCGTTTTGAAATCCCTATGGTTAGTAATTTCTGTTTATGGATTAACCTCACGACTTTATATTTTTGGAAATACCCCCGATTTTTAGGAAATGGCCCCTCTGCTCCCCGTACTCGTGCTGCGGCTGCCCTCCGTATGAAACAGATTACACTCGATAACCAAGGTCGCACGATTAGGCGCCTTAGAGCCCAATTAGCCACTGAGAGACGAGGATTGGCCACCATGAAGAAAGAACTTGAAGACACTCAAGTAGCCTTAGAAGCCTCACACAAGGTCATTGCCGGACTGACTGAGATAGGCCTTAGAATATCCAAGAAGATTGAGAAGATAAATGTTAAGAAACAACTAGCTAAGGCAAACCATGTGGAGTGCCATCAGAAGTTCCAGGCTCGTATCCACGAAGCCGAAGACTCGATGCAGGCACAACACTTGATCATCATATCTTATTCTCGACCTTTCACATTTATACACCTTCATTCTTAGTAAAGGTTTCCTATGGCAGAATATGGCAGGCGACAGAAGAAGCGATAGGAACAATCGAGGCGAAGGATCCTCAAACGCTGGAACTGGTCTTAGCAGAGAAGACCTAATGGCAATAGCTACGATAGTTGCCACAACGCTTCAAGGGTTGGTTAGCCCCAACCATAACCAAGCTCCTCCTCCTCCCCCTCCACCTCGTGGGACGAAGTTCTATTACGAGTCCCTCAGCAAGAATAAAGCCCCCACCTTTGATGGGAGCCACGACCCAAAAGTTGTTCAGACCTGGATGAAGAACATCGAGATGCAACTTCAACTACTGGAGGTCCCAGACGCAGTCAAAGTGGATGTGGTAACACCACTCCTCGACAGTAAAGCTGGGAAATGGTGGGAAGCGGTTGAGCCCACCATGACTGCCAATGGACGAGCTATGACGTGGCAGAGGTTTCGAGAAGCATTCTTGAAACAGTACTTTCCCATGGAAGTACGAATGCAACGGCTCAGCGAGTTTGAGACCTTCACTCAGACCGTGGACATGTCGGTGGTAGAGTATACCTCCAAGTTCAATTCATTGGGCACATATGTCCCGACGATCATGGCAGATAACACTCTAAAAATGCACCGATACAAGAAGGGTCTGAACAGCCGTATCCAGTCAGCCCTTGCGGTCTACCAAGCTACGAGTCTCGAAGACTTAATGGGTGCTGCAATCCGGGCAGAGACTGACATAAAGAGGCGGGAAGCTGACAACAAAAACAAACGCCCCCTCAATGCTCAGACTTCGCACGGTGGGCCTAAGAACAAGCGGCCAAACTTCAACAACCGCGGCTCGGCACCTACATCGAATAACCCGACGTTGCCAATTTGCTCCTCCTGCGGCCAACGTCATAGTGGAGACTGTCGTAAGCAGAGCGGTGCATGCTTCAAGTGTGGAAAGCTGGACCATCGGATTGCGAATTGTCCGGAGAACCAAGGTCCAAAGTTTGGATCAAGCAATACGGCTCCAAACAAGCCAAAGCCCCGAGAGGACAAGCCCAACGCTCACGTGTTCGCAATGACCCAGGAGCAAGCTGAAGACGCCAGCGACGTGGTGACAGGTACCATTTCTAACAACAAGCTGCCTGCTTATGTGTTGTTTGATTGTGGTGCAACGCATTCGTTCGTATCTAGGAGATTTGCCAAAAAGTTAGGGTTAGAGCCTGAAATTCTATATGAACCCTATAGAGTAGCAACTCCTACAAACGCTACCATCGAGACACA
This sequence comes from Dorcoceras hygrometricum, assembly GCA_001598015.1. Classification (NCBI taxonomy): domain Eukaryota; kingdom Viridiplantae; phylum Streptophyta; class Magnoliopsida; order Lamiales; family Gesneriaceae; genus Dorcoceras; species Dorcoceras hygrometricum. The sequence goes on along the minus strand of KV000910.1, from coordinate 24,627 downwards.
GAAAATCCATCGAAACTGCGAGTTATCGATAGCAACCATTCATTCTACGCAAACCTGATACAACTCAACATGGTCGAGTTTGACGCCATACTAGGGATGGATTGGCTAGCTAAGCACCATGCATTAGTGGATTGTCGAGGTAAGAGCGTGAAGCTCCAAACCCTCAGTCAGGAAGAGCTGATATATCTTGGTAAGAACAAGGAGAGAAAGTCCCTAATTTTTGCGGCCCAAGAATGGACAGCCATGAAGACCGGAGCAGAAGTTTTCTTGGCTATGGTCCATGAAGTGAAAGAAGGAGACGAACTCAAGATAGAAGACATCCCGGTAGTGCATGAGTTCGCAGATGTGTTTCCAGATGACTTACCTGGAAAAGTGCCGGACAGAGAAATTGAGTTCGAAATCAACCTAGTGCCAGGATCGGCACCAATCTCAAAGGCACCATATCGAATGGCACCTGCAGAACTCAAGGAGCTCAAAGATCAACTATAGGAACTGCTAGACAAGAAGCAGATCCGACCCAGTGTGTCACCTTGGGGAGCTCCAGTCTTGTTCGTCAAGAAGAAGGATGGAACCATGAGATTGTGTATCGACTACAGAGAGTTGAACAAGATCACAATCAAGAACAAGTATCCTCTTCCCAGAATTGACGACCTCTTCGATCAACTCAAGGGAGCTACAACCTTCTACAAACTGGATTTGAGGTCAGGTTATCACCAGCTAAAGATAAGGGATGAGGATGTTCCTAAAACTGCATTTAGGACAATATGGTCATTACGAATTCACAGTAATGCCATTTGGTCTAACCAATGCACCAGCGGCCTTCATGGACCTAATGAACCGTGTATTCAGACCATTCCTTGACAAATTTGTGGTGGTTTTCATAGATGATATACTCGTATATTCATCAAGTAAGGAAGACCACAAGGAACATCTCCGAATTACTCTCCAAACCCTGCGAGAGAAGCAACTGTACGCCAAGTTCAAGAAGTGCGAATTCTGGCTGAAGAGTGTGGCATTCCTGGGCCATATAATTTCCGAAGCTGGCGTATCAGTAGATCCAAAGAAGGTAGAAGCCATAGTGGACTGGCCTGCACCTAAGACAGTGACAGAAGTTAGAAGCTTCTTGGGATTGGCCGGCTATTATCGGAAGTTCGTAGAAGGTTTTTCTTCAATAGCCCTACCACTCACTAAACTCACCCATAAGAACTCCAAGTTCAACTGGAACGAAGAATGTGAGACAAGCTTTGAGACTCTGAAGACGAAGCTTGAATTTGCCCCTGTTCTGACGCTACCTGTAGGAGACAAGGACGTTACCATCTACAGCGATGCATCGAAAGAAGGACTAGGGTGTGTGCTCATGCAAGATGGTAGAGTAATTGCTTATGCCTCAAGACAACTGAAGACGCATGAACGCAACTACCCAACCCACGACTTAGAGCTTGCTGCGGTAGTTTTTGCCCTAAAGATTTGGCGACACTATCTTTATGGTGCAAAGTGCGAAGTATTCACCGACCATCAAAGTCTCAAATACATATTCACCCAGAAGGAATTAAATTTGAGACAAAGGAGATGGCTCGAGCTGTTAAAGGACTACGACTTAACGATCAA
>KV000910.1:7871-20099 GCA_001598015.1 Dorcoceras hygrometricum | reverse complement strand
GCACGCGAAATCGGAGTTGTGCCAGGCACCAACTCTATGCTGAAGTCTATTTCCCGCCTCGGAGGAAAACCAGGAATCTCCTCCGGGAACACATCGGGAAAATGTCGCACCACGGGAACGTCACTAAGCTGCACACGGGAAGAAGAAGACGCATCCAACGCGTAGATCATAAAGCCAGCATTCCCCAAAGACAACAAGCTGAACATCTCCATAGCTGAGATCAACGGGATCTTCGATCTAGAATCCTGGCCATAGAAGCCCCACTTCTCGCCAGACAAAGGCCTAAAGCGCACAATCCCATGGAAGCAGTCCACGGAGGCCCTATAGTTGGACAGCACATCCATCCCAACTATGCAATCGAAATCCCAAAGCATCAAACGGATCAAGTTCGCTAACAGGACATGCTAACCAAACCGCAACACACCATCCAACAAAACCTCCTGGGAGAACAAGATCACACCGCCAGGGGTATACAGGGAAACAGCATCGCCCAACGAAATGGTACACAGACCATGATCAACAACAAACGAATCAGAAATAAACGAATGCGATGCACCAGTTTCAAACAACACACGTGCAGGAAAATAAAAAACAAGGCAAGTACCTGCGATCACTCGACTCGGTGTCCCCTCGGCCTACTCCCTAGTGATGACGTTAACCTGAGCATGTTGGGGTCCAGAGAAGAAAGGCTGAGACGACTGTCCGAATCACGACGGACCAGGCTGCTAAAACGGCCTAAACCGCATCTCACCTACTCGGGGCTGCGGAAACTGAGGGGAACAACCCCTAGACTGACCTCCTCGACCCTGAGGCTGGGCCGCGGTCTGCTGTGATCCAGCTGACGGACACACTCTAGCAAAATGCCCGTACTGATCACAAAGGTTGAAGGAACCCTGCACACCAACGCACTGCGTAGACGGATGCTTTCCACCGCAAAATCAACAAAACTCAGTCCGAGATCCACTGCTACTCGAACTGCCTAAACCAGAAGAGCCAGAACCCGACTTCTTCTTAAACTGCTGACCTCGGGGTCGAAATCTCTGACGGCCAGACTGCTGAGCCACCTGTGGCTACTGCTGCTGCTGGGGCTGATAGGCTGACTGGGAGGACTGTGAAGACTGTGCTCCCTGAATAGCAGGACGACCACCCTGTTAGAGTAGATGCCCAACTAGCCAACTTGTGGCGTGTGGGTTTTTATTGACTCTTGTATATAACGATCTTTATATATGATGTTCGCATTTCTTTATGGCATTCTTTATTTTATTATGTTATATGATGTTAACAATTGTGTTGGATAAAGACCTAGAATGCACCATAGTGTATGTTAGATGTGATAGTGGATATGATGGCTATCATGAAACACATCTAATAGTCACTGTGTATTCTGAATACGTTCCTAGTCGATTGGGCCGTCAAAATGAGGATAAGGCCGCCCGATCTTGAGACTAGCATCTGCGATGTGAAGTACCATGGTTCATTGATAGGGAACATTGTGATGTTCTGAGCATGCATGTGGATAGTGACCTGGTGATCTATCGAACTACCCTCATTCGGACTTTCCAAGTGGTTACCATTTGTCGAGTGGATAAGTCCGAGGTCTTGGTTGTACTGATTAGTCCTCACTACTCGAAACGCCATTGAGGCTCTACATGATAGGCGCCTCACTTTGACCCGTTTGCCGACTCACTTGGAGTCATTAGGCGGCGGGATTGGGTGAGGTCCCGATGTATGTAGGAGTCGATGCTTCGTTGTCGAGGATTCACCGCTCGCTTTTATGCGTGGATATCCTATGCTATCTGAGGGGATAATAGTGTATAAATCTCTGGCCAGAGTACTGGATGTGTTTTAGGTAAATGGGTTTGCCTAGTAACACTCGTGATGTCACTATTCGATCTCCAAGATGTATGCATAGTTATCGGATCTTTAGCGACTCTCGATTTACCAATGGTCGTTGATCTGATCGGGATATATGTGTTGAAAGGACCGTACTGTACGCTAACCACGACCAACTGGTTCTTGCAGGCACTATCAGTGATACCTAGGGGATCATGGGGCGATGTTGCTAGGCGCTTTACCATGATCCGATGGGCAAGTCCGAAATTGTGATTTCGGAGTCACAATGGTTGTAGGCCCACGGCTAACTGTATCCCTGAACCATTGAGGGTCACACAAGTACTGGATTCATGATTCCCGCACGGAAACTGAGCTCAATGTGTTGAGCATAGGAGGAGGATTTTAGGGAGTGCGACTTCCTAAAAGTCAATAGGGGTCAAATTACGATTTCCCAAAGTTGAGGGGCTAAACTGTAATTTTGGACTAGGTGGTCTGAAAAATTGGTTTCACATCATAATACTCAGTTTTGGAAACTGAGTCGATCGGTTCGATCTGATCGTCGATCGGGATTATGATGAAACCACAGCAAATTAAATGAACCGGATGTTCATATGGACCTGGGTTTGACCCAAGTCCATTGGGCCGGTTCAAGCCCATGTACCATCTTTAATTAAAGGAGTTGGTCTAGGGCTAGAATATAATTAATTCATTCACTAAACCCTAGTATACCTAGCCGCCTCCCTCCTCTCCCACACGCCCCAATCGGCCGCCGCCTTGCGCCGCCCCGTGCCGCCGTTTACGTGGTCGGACTTGTTACGATCACCGCGACGAGGAGCTTTCGTCCGTGCCAAATTCGTTAGGCCTTCTAGTGCAGGCTGATGAAGGAGTCTTGTTTGCGGTCGTGGACCTGATTGACGATCTACCGCCGCCTACCGTTTGAAGTGCCGGTTTCCTCGTGGTTGGAGCCAGGCGCCTAGACGCCAGCAAGGTAACAATCGATAAACACCCTATGTATGTTTATCGTCATTGTTTTAATGTATTGAACGTATCTCGGGGAAATTTTAAAATTCCGCTGCGCCCCCGGTAAACGGGATCCGGATCCGCCATTGTCGCCAACAGTGGTATTAGAGCCAAGGCTCGGATTCTTCAATTCATTTATTGCATGAATTGTATCGAATCTCAAATTTTTCAGAACAAAAAAAAATTGGAAATCGGCCGCGGCGCCGCCGCGCGTGGAGGCGCCTCCCGCGCGCATGATCGCGCACGATCGCGCGCTGGTCGCACGATGGCCGCATGCTGGCCGACCGTGGCCAGCGGCCACGCGCAAGATGTTGCGCGACGTCGGGCGCAACTTGGTTGCGCTATGGGCTGCGCAAGTCGCAGCGGCGTGCGGCCATGCGCCGTAGGCTAGGTTGGAGGCGGCCGCCGTCCGACGAACTTCCCGGCAGCGTTGCGACGGCTAATTTTCTTATAGGTTTTGTTCAGGCCTGTCCCGGGCAGCCCATGAAGTTTTCGGGCCAATATTCGATATTGGGCCGATTTTGGTCGGACCAAAATTGGTTTTGAAATTTTTGAGATTTTGGGCCTAAAATTGATTTAAGCCCAATATGATGCAATTAAAATTACAAAATGTGATTTTGGTTATGGTAAAATTGGTTTTGAAATTTTTGAGATTTTGGGCCTAAAATTGATTTAAGCCCAATATGATGCAATTAAAATTACAAAATGTGATTTTGGTTATGGAATATGATTTTGTAATTAAAATATGATTTTGTTGATTAAAATGTGATTTTGTCGACAAAATGCGATTTTATTTATAAAATGCGATTTTATAATTAAAATATGATTTTGTGGGTAAATATCAAATTTGATTTGATTATTTAAATTTATGCAAATTAATTAGATTGATTGCATGTTTTGGATGATCGAGAGTCATGCCCAATGTGTAAGGTGTATGCTATAGGTTTTGCGATTTCGGTTGTAAATATATTGTTGATATCGATTAAAGTGGGTCTGTTTGTGACCCGTTCCCACCCCTACAAATTTGTATCCCATATATGTCATGGAAATTTAAATGTAAATTACTAGATTTAGTGGGAGGAAATTTGAAGATGGTGGACATGATGATCAAAGATATTGAAGACCGAAGATCTGTAAAACCGGAAGCGATTGTAATAGGATTGCATTGCATATTGCATTTCACCTAGGACTGGACCCAGGTCCGTGATTGGCAACCACGGACCGCATAGCTCTTGCGATCGATCATCCCAAAGTTTATTTATATATTCGATATATGTTGAATCCGCATGTTTTAAATTGTGATTTAAAATTGCATGAGACCAAATTTTCAAAAATAAAATCCCTCGTTTTAAATACGATTTAAAACTGATATCAAGATTAAAATTTTATTCGATAAACTAAGGGAATTTAAATCTGTTTAAATTATCCCTACCTTCCATCAACAATGGCTGTACGCCGATGCTACCCGCATACATGGTCCGGCTCATATTATTGAGGGGGTTATGTATGTCGGAAAGTTGTCCACGCCATTGACACCTGTTGTGAGTCGGTTGGAACTCCCTTTAACGTTGGCTCATATTATTGGGGACGTTAAGGGGACCGTCCTTCACGACTCAACATTGATGGGTCGTATTGACACGTGATAGTAATCGGCGTCATATTATTGGGCCCTTACTGGACGTGAGGTGAATACATGGAGGTTGCACCGGTTGCAATTGGGCTCTACCTTTTGGGGGCCAGGGTTGGCTGATATTATTCGGGACCATGATCGCTCGATTGGACTCTGTGTACCCACTAAGGAAACTTGCTTTCCCGATTTCATTAGAGGGTGGTGAAATCGTTAAAATAGTGGGAGAGTAATTCATAAAACTAAATGACCTTGTTTTATGTCTTAGCGTTTTTCATATATAGTTAGTGATGCATGTCTGTTTTTCTTTTCAGTATAACTGCATTTATAATGTCTTCGATCAAAAACCCACTCGCTGCTATACTGGATAGCAACAAGTTCACCGGTCTGAACTACCAAGACTGGCTTCGATACCTCAACATTGTGTTGGCTTCGGAGAAACTTCTCTATACGATAGAGAAGAGCCCTCCAAAGGAAGCTCCTGCCGATATCAGCCCTGAGGAGCTGACTACGCTTAAACAATGGCGAGACGACGAGCTTAAGACTCGATGCTATGTGATGGCATCGATGTCCAACAAAATGCAACGGCGCTTTGAGAAGACGAAGTACGCTGCTGACATACTCTTTCATCTCAAGGAACTATATGGGGAGAACTCTCGACATGAGAGGTTCACCGCTGTCAAGGAGCTTATGACGAGCCGCATGCGCGATGGGACTTCGGTCCGCGAGCATGGGGTTCGTATGATTGGGCTCGTTGAAAAGCTGGCGGGCCTTGATATCACACTTCCACACGAGCTGTCTGTGGATGTGCTTCTCCTCTCGCTAACCACTGCATTCGACCCCTTTGTGGTCAACATCAACATGAACAAGCTGGCAGCCACCCTTGAAGAGGTGGTTAACATGCTGGTCGTGTATGAGGGAACCATAAAGAAGGACAAGCCCGTCCTCCTTATGGGCTCTTCTTCCTCTACGAAGAAGGGGCCCAGACGCAAGGGTAAGAAGCGTTCTGCCCCTGCGAAGGAGGAAAGGCCCACTAAGAAGCCAAAGGCAAAGGCTTCCAAGCCAAACAAGTCCGAGGATGTTTGCCACCACTGCCACAAGCCTGGGCACTAGAGGAGGAACTGCAAGGAGTACCTCGAGCAGTTACTTCTTGGGTACTTGATACTGGATGTGGATCTCATATCTGCAATGATTTGCAGGTGATGACAAGAAGCCGACGTCTTAGAGAGGGTGAGACCCACTTGAGGCTGGGCAATGGAGCAAGGGTTGCTGCAGTAGCTATAGGAGATGTTTATTTATTTCTATCTTCAGGTTTTAAGTTGTTATTGCGAAACGTTTTATTTGTTCCCGAATTAATTAAGAACATCATTTCTGTTTCTATGCTTGATAGTGATGGATATTCTTGTGTTTTTGCTCATTCGATTTGCAATATATACAAGAATGAATGTTTAATTGGAATTGGGGAACGCGAAAACGATTTGTACACCTTAAAATTGAAACAAGTTCCAACTCGCGATGTCGAAACACATACAACAACAATTAAAAGGAAAAACGATAACTTGAACCCAGCACAACTTTGGCACGCTAGGCTAGGTCATATTTCCCTAAGTAGGATGAACAAGTTAGTTAGGAGTGACATGTTTGATTTGTCAGACATTAACTCCCTACCGACTTGTGAATATTGTCTCAAGGCAAAGATGACTAAACAACCCTTCAAGGGCAAGCCTGAACGTGCTCAAGGCCTATTGGATTTGATCCATACTTATGTGTGTGGTCCACTTAGCATTGGTACTAAGTACGGTCACACATACTTCATCACCTTTACCGATGATTGCTCTAGGTATGGGTACTTGTACTTAATGAAGCACAAGTCTGAATCTTTTGAAAGGTTCAAAGAATTCAAGGCTGAAGTAGAAAATCAATTAGGCAAAAGTATTAAAGCACTTCGATCGGATCGAGGTGGTGAATACTTAAGTGCTGAATTTCAAGGCTATCTTAAAGAGAATGGGATTCTCTTGCAGTGGACCCCTCCGGGCACACCACAACTCAATGGTGTAGCGGAGCGTCGTAATCGAACCTTGATGGACCTGTTTCGATCTATGATGAGCTTCACAGATCTTCCTACCTCGTTTTGGGGCTATGCGCTCGAAACGGCGGTAATGTTGTTGAACAATGTCCACACCAAGGCAGTGGATAAGACTCCATATGAGATATGGATGGGCAAACCACCCAAATACTCATACATGAGGATTTGGGGATGTCCTGCTTATGTGAAGCAGACAGTTGGAGATAAGCTGGATACTAGATCCATCTTATGCTACTTCATTGGGTATCCAAAGAATTCTATTGGATACTACTTCTACTATCCAAACGAAACAAAATTGTTTGTTTCTAGGAATGCCACCTTTATGGAAAGGGAGTTTCTACTTGATAGAAAAGGAAAGATACCAGAACTCGAAGAGGTTCAAGAACCAATTGAAGTACCAAGTGAATCTCCCGCACCTCCAGAGCCAGTACCAGAAATGGTCGCACCTAGGAGATCCGAAAGGGTTCCTAGGGCTCATGAACGATATGGTTTCCTCCTTGAAGATGATCAAAGTGATCAAGTTGTTGGATGTGATCCAAGGACTTTCAAGGAGGCAATTTCCGATGCTGATTCTAATTTGTGGCTTGAAGCAATGCAATCTGAGATTGACTCAATGCATGCGAACCAAGTTTGGACTCTCGTTAATCCTCCCTAAGGCATGTCAATTAGAATCTTACTTGCCATAGCCGCATGGTACGACTATGAGATATGGCAAATGGATGTGAAAACTGCGTTCCTTAATGGAAACATTAAGGAAGAGATCTATATGACGCAGCCTGAGGGTTTTTCACATCTGTGGGAAGTGAGCATAAGGTATGCAAACTTCAGAGATCGATCTACGGTCTCAAACAAGCATCGAGGAGTTGAAACCTGAGACTCGATGAAACAATTAAGGAATTTGGTTTCATCAAGAATCCCGAGGAGCGATGTGTATAGAAGAAGGTAGTTAAAAGCGCTGTGACATTCCTCGTACTTTACGTTGATGACATTCTACTCATTGGGAATGATGTAGGAATGCTGCAGTCAACTAAAGTATGGTTGTCTAGTAGATTCTAGATGAAGGACATGGGTGAAGCATCCTATATTCTTGGAATACAGATCTATCGAGATAGATCGAAACGGATGCTCGGACTCACCCAAGCCACCTACATCGATACCATACTTAAGATGTTCTCTATGAAAGAGTCCAAGAGAGGACACCTACCTATGAGCCACGGGGTCACTCTATCTAAGTCTATGTGTCCGAAGACTGATGAGGAGATAGAGAGTATGACACGTGTGCCATATGCCTCGGCAATAGGTAGTATTATGTATGGCATGATCTCAACTAGACCGGATGTCGCATATGCTCTGAGTGTCATGAGCCGCTACCAGGCCAACCCCGGCCAATTGCATTGGAAGGCTGTGAAGGATATTCTTAAGTACTTGCGAAGGACTAAGAATATGTTCATGGTCTATGGGGGTCGTGAACTGAAATTGGAAGGCTACACTGATTCTAGCTTCCAATGTGACGTGGATGCTCAATGGTGGTTCTGTCTCTTGGAAGAGTTCCAAGCAAGACACCATCGTGGATTCAACCACTGAGGCTGAGTACATCGCACCATCAGCTGCTGCTAAGGAGGCGGTTTGGATAAAGAATTTCGTCCAAGAGTTGGGCGTCATTCCTGATGGAGTTGGTCCAGTCCCGGTGTACTGCGACAACACGGGTGCCGTTGCGCAAGCAAAGGAGCCTAGGTCTCACCAAAGATCCAAACATATACTGAGGAAATACCATATAATCCGGGATATTGTTGCTAGAGTTGACATAGCAGTTGAGATAGTCGCCTCTGCGGACAACATTGCTGATCCACTTACGAAGCCCTTGCCAGGATCGTTGTTTGAAAAACATCGCGAAACAATGTGACTGCGTCTGATGAGTAGTTGCCTATAGGGAAAGTGGGAGATTGTTTGAGTAGATGCCCAACTAGCCAACTTGTGGCGTGTGGGTTTTTATTGAATCTTGTATATAACGATCTTTATATATGATATTCGCATTTCTTTATGGCATTCTTTATTTTCATTATGTTATATGATGTTAACAATTGTGTTGGATAAAGACCTAGAATGCACCATAGTGTATGTTAGATGTGATAGTGGATATGATGGCTGTTAGGATAAAATTTATAGTTTTGGTGATAACAAAAATAAGAAAAGATTTGGACTTAAATGATAATATTCGAATAATCTTTTCACGATGATCAACGTTGCTGAAAACAGTGATTGGTTTAAGCTACAATTATGGTTTCGAGTTGATCAAAATCAGATCTTGGAACAGTGGAGTGATTGATTTGGTTATTCGGGTTATCGGGGCAGAAATCTACTGATTAAGTATTGAGAATGGAGATATCTGCCAACAGCTCTTCACTATTGTATCGTAATGGTATCTGCCAACAGCAACGGGAACAGTTAATTGTTCTACCAACAGAAAGGGCCGTGTGCATTGATAAGCTTACTCGACAGATCTTGAAACAGTACTATTTATCGCTGGTGACACCAGACTTCGCTACAGTATTGTTTTTGGAAACAGTGCAAGTAACGCTTACTATCGACAGCTTTCGTAAACAGTTAGTTCAACACGACATCGTTTGCTTCAACAGATTTGATGACGTCAACCACAGTAGAATATCACACATCATGACGTCACCATCATATTCGACTACAACGTTCCCAACAGATATGATGACGTCAGCAGTGCTGAAATTTGTAAATGGAAAGATATGATGACGTCATCAGTACTGAAATTTGCAAATGGTTGAATCTTGTTTACCGCGACAAGTCTCTCAACAGCAAGGAACTGTTCATTCATCTTCTTCAAGGAAAGATCTGTCGATAGAAATGATTTCAGGCGCAAGCATAAAGTTGATTCAAATTCGATCGTATACTCAATTGGAAAAGATCGATGGCCAAAACAAGAATCACTCATACAGCCTGAAATTAAGGAGACGAGATTGGTACTATCTTTGGAAAAATAGTACACATTGGCAGAGGCGGTTTCAACGGGAGTGCACACATATGGAAATGATATTTTCATCCCTGACGAAACGCAATTTACCATATATTGGAGCAGGATTGGCGGCGTACTACTGTCAGGAATTCAAAAAGGATTTGTTGCCTTATCTGAATTCATCGACCATTGAACGAAGATTATAAATAGCAGACTGTTTGAATTGAAGATACAACTCTCGCTACTGCTGTTACTGAAACGCTGTCAAAATACTCCCAGAGCTATCTACTTGTTGCAATATTCAAAAGCTCAAAGACTCGAAGAACCTTTACCATATATTGGAGCAGGATTGGCGGCGTACTACTGTCAGGAATTCAAAAAGGATTTGTTGCCTTATCTGAATTCATCGACCATTGAACGAAGATTATAAATAGCAGACTGTTTGAATTGAAGATACAACTCTCGCTACTGCTGTTACTGAAACGCTGTCAAAATACTCCCAGAGCTATCTACTTGTTGCAATATTCAAAAGCTCAAAGACTCGAAGAACCTAATAGTTGATCTTCATTGAAATACCTTCGAGTCAATCTTCTGGTTACATTTTCGTAATCGAGTTTCATTGTTGAAACCAGAAGATTTTTACAGTCTCATATACGTGTATCCATTGTTGTATTTGATTGAGTCTGTAACAAACGGGCTTCTCAAAAAGCCGTTTGAAAACACTAAAGTGTTGTAACCAGCAGTTGTGTCTGCTTGGATAGTTGTTGTGAGATACTAGGAGTTCTCGTAGCTGCGGGTTACGGGATCGGGTGTTTGTAGAAGGACTACTCTCATCAAAGTCTTCTAGTGATACCTTCCGAGGAGGAAGAAGGGGAGACGTAGGACATTGAAGTCCGAACTTCTAGAAACAAATCCTGAACTTACATTACGCACGATTATATTACTTGTGTTTATTTACTGTTCACAAACCAATCGGCCTTTTTCCGCGCAAATATTGTTGGCTGAAAAGTTTGCTCATAACTGAGATATTCTTAAGTTTGGTAACTCGGACTTAAGTTAGCAAGAAGCTCGCAAAACATTTTAAAAGAGTTTTCGAAAATACAAAAATCGAAGGAGTTCATTCAACCCCCCCCCCTTCTGAATTCCTATTTACTTAGTGATCCTATTTCTGGGACCATCAAGTGGTATCAGAGCCAGGTTATCTCAGTTATTGAACAGTCATTGTTTCGTGCTTCTTTATATATGAACATGTCTATCTCACACAACAAAATTCCTTTGTTTTCGAGGGAAGAGTACGAGGACTGGAAGATTAGGATGCAAGCACATCTGGCGGCCATGGATGATGACATGTGGTATGTCATCACAGAAGGACCGTTTTAAATCATGAAGCCTAATCTTGCTGTTGCTGTAACAAGTGGCGAGCCTCAGTATCTTCCAAAGGACAGACATGAGTACACCAATGAAGATAAGAAAAAGGCTAATCTGGACAACGTGGCAAAAGATATATTGTTCAAGACACTGGACAAAGACAAAAATATGTTTAGCAAAGTCAAGAACTGCTCAACAGCAAAAGATATCTGGGAAAAACTGACCCAGATCTGCGAGGGAAATGATGAGACCAAGGAGAACAAGCTGACCGTGGCACAGCAGAAATATGAATCCATCAAAATGAAAGATGGAGAGACATTGGCGGAGTTTGACGAGCGTTTTAGTGCCGTGGTGATCGAGCTGAATAGTCTTGGCAAAGAATACAGTAACCGGGAGTTGGCCCTGAAAGTGATGAGAGCATTACCTAAAGAATGGAACGTAAAGACGATGGCCATGAGGGAGTCCAAGGATCTGAACAAGATGGAGCTCCATGATTTATTTGCGAATCTAAAGGCCTATGAGTTTGAGCTCGAAACCAGATCAGAAGCGCCTTCAACACCCCAACCAACAAAAGCTCTTGCTGCTGCAACCGTTGAACAGTGCTCACCCAGCACTAGCAAGTCTGCTGACCAGCTCAGCGACGATGTTATGTCCCTCTTCGCAAAGAAGTTTGGGAAATTCATGAGAAAATCCTTTCACCCTTCCTCTCCTTATAATAGTTTTAATAAATCTGATAAAGCTACTTCTGATTTAATATGTTATAACTGTGATCGTCCAGGTCATTTCGCTGATAGACCTAAAAGAGATAATCGACACAGGCGAGATGACAAAAGGGCTGACGATCGATTCAAAAAGGAGGAAAGATACAAGCGTGACGAGGAAGATGATGAAAGAGCAGTTGATAGGTCCAAGGACAAATCCAAAGAAAAATTCAAGGAAAGATCAAAGGACCGACGAATGAAAACCAGCAGCAACAATAAATCCAGTCGAAGGAATGACCTCAAGGTGTTGGTGGCTGAGGAAAGCACCAAAAGCTGGGCGGATAGTGACTCAGACTCATCCAGAAGCAGCTCATCCTCAAGTGATAGTGAACAGGAGGAGGTTCACTGCTTCATGGCTGATCATGCATAGGATGACGAGGTATTCGACTTTGCTAATACTGAATTTACACGTGAGGACCTAGTTCAAGCACTGAATGATATGGTCCATGAGTACAAGACTCTATCTCACACATTCGAGGAAATCAAAGCTGAAAACGCAAGTCTAAAAAATAGTTCAGCTGAATCAAGTTCTAATGAGCTTGAAAACACT
>KV000909.1:34342-65660 GCA_001598015.1 Dorcoceras hygrometricum | reverse complement strand
AAAAAGGGTAGTCCAAACCCACCACAATTCTATATGAGAGATTACTCTATGCTAAAACATGAACGTAAAACTCACAAGTTTTGCAGAATCTGGAGAGATTTGCTCAGACTGGAAGTGTGTTTATCTCAAGAACCATGCTCTGATACCAACTGTAACGACCCTCATTTTTCTTGATGCAATATTTATAAGTTTTGGGTCTCAATTGAATAAAATCAAGAGTTATAAACGTTGGAGAATGGATCGTTACTAACTAACTGGGTTGAAGCGAGAATAATAAAGTTCTTCGCATTCGAAGGTAAGAAATCTAGAATAACTTAAGCAGTAGTGCGGAAATGGCGAGAACAATTATATCATATGTCAATAATGCATCTCGTAGTGTGATAACGTCTGGTTAAAAACAAAACAAAATTTCTGAAATTTGTTTTGATACAACTACATCAGAATATTCAGTACAATACAAGGTGTTCTCAAAAAGAAACCATGAACTTTGAACCAGAAGGAAATAAAGAACTCTGTTGTCCACGATAAACACATTCCTTCCATCCTGTTCATTTCCCTCCATCTTCCTGCTGTGAATTACCTGCACTCAATAAAAACTAGTGAGCCAGAGGCTCAGCAGGTAAATCTGAAATAACAAAAGTAAGAATACAATTGCTCAAGAACTGGTACATACTGGAGTCTGAACTTTACGCTTAAGAATGAACAAGCGTAATATAACTTATGAAGTCTAATAGTAATCGAAAGCATAAGCATGAATCAATTCTGAAAACGTTTTCTTTAAACATTTCTTAAGAACTGTGATCGTAATCACTCTTGTGCTTTTCTTTCATTTTCTGGGAAAATTATGACAATACTTTAAACATTTGGTCCATTTCGTTTGATCAAACTCCTGATATCAGTCTTAGCACTATGGCTTATGGTTGAAGGGGTATACAGATCCGTCGACCTGTAATCCTAGTCCTTCCTGGTTAAAAGGGCACACGGTTCGTCAGCCGCGCACTCACCCTTTCATTAGGGACCTTTCTCATTGTCATAACTTAAAACTATTTCGTAAAACAATGTTCTGCTCTGTTTTCTTTCTTTTTATTTGAGCTACTGGTTTTTATTTGTCTAATGATGTTCTGGAACTATAAAGGATTTCCTCGTAATGCTTGCGAAGATGAAAACTGAATAATTTAGCTAATTGAATCTGTCAGATAAGTCGAAAGATTCATTAAACTAATTTAGAATTGAAGGAAGAATCAAATTCTGAGATTTTCGTTATCTACTGAAGAAAACGAAGAATGAACAGTGACCAGCTGGGATGAATAGTACCAGTCGCAAGACTAATACCAGCTGAGTGAACAGTACTTAGAAATAATTAAAGCAACTGCTGAAATAATGAAGTGAAATACATCTGCTGGTGAACAGTACCAGTCGCAACGAATGGGAATCAGTCGCAAGACAAGAATCCAGTCGCGAGGTCTTTTTAAATAATTATCAATCGAAACGATGTCGTAGCGCATAACTCAGTCGCTACAACCAGTCGCTACTGCTGATTTATGCATCTGCTGATTTTACAAAACATCTGCTGAATTTGCGAAAGCAAAGCATCTGCTGAATTTCAATCAAAGAAATGAACCTGCTGATTTCATACTTAGAATATTTTCGATAAAACAATATCAGCAGAGGTATAAGAACCAGCTTTCCTATTGTAGATAACCATGAACTACGAAGGTTGCCTTCCTCTAAAGACTTCGACATACTTTCTAAAACTTCTGGAAAGAATCGAATAAGCTACTTGTAAGCTACTTCGATGAATGAATTACTGAAAATCTCATGAATTCATTGGAATAACATCGCCAAGACATTTTCTAAATCATTCTCGAATAAAAATTACAGTAACTCAACTTCTTCATAAAAACAAGCATGAACTTCATGGTTTTTCTTTGAAGAACAACCGAAACTATCTTCTAAAAACTCATACATAAACATAAAAACAGAATTGAATATATGCTTTCTATTGAGTGAGCAAGAAACAGAGTTTACTTGCCTGGTATCTTTAACACAAGAGCAGCAGAAAATTCAATATACTTCTTGCGCACCGCCTGTTTCCTCTAAAACACTTTGAAAGTATTTTGGTTCGGCTTCTTTGAGAGCGAGCACCGCTTAATATGATTTGATTTGAAAGTAATGATGCATGAAGCAGCTTAAGATCCTATTTATATGTTTTACAATGACTAAGGAAAATAAACACGTTATATCAATATGCAAAACTCTTAAGAAAGCGTGCTCTGTTTTTCAAAACAAAAGATATGCATGGAAACCGAGAATTTTTAGTTAAACAGAGAATCCATTTGGTTCGCAGAAGTCATTAAAAATCTACGGTACTTGTATTCTAGCATTAGAATATCAATCCATAATAATATAAAGATTGATCATAACGTAGACTGAAATATTCAAGAATCGAATTGAAATAGCAATGTAATCCCTCAATCTCATATCTTTCTAATTGTGGACTTCTAAATGAGCTGGTCACACCACCGGGGGTAGAAACAGAAACGGTATCACGCAAAGGGACGGTACACAATCCATGCTCAACAACAAAGGAATCAGAAATAAACGAATGCGAAGCACCGGTGTCAAACAACACACGAGCAGGAAAGTCAAAAACAAAACATGTACCTCCAATCACCCGGCTCGGTGTCTCCTCGGCCTGCTCCCTCGTGAAGGCGTTAACCTGAGCATGCTGGGGTCCTGGAAATAAAGGCTGAGACGACTGCCGAAAACGCGAAGGGCCAGGCTGCTGAAACGGCCTAAACGGAGTCTCACCAAAACGGGACTGCTGAAACTGCTGCGAACGGTCCCTAGACTGACCCCCACGACCCTGAGGCTGGGCCGCGGTCTACTGTGATCCAGCTGACGGACACACTCTCGCAAAATGCCCGTACTGACCACAAAGGTTGCAGGAACCCTGCACACCAACACACTGCGTGGAAGGATGCTTTCCACCGCAAAAGCCACAAAATTCCACCCGAGAGCCGCTGCTACTCGAGCTGCCTGAACCAGAAGACCCTGAACCAGACTTCTTCTTGAATTGCTGACCGCGGGGTCGAAACCTCTGACGGCCAGACTGCTGAGCTACCTGCTGCTGTTGCTGCTGAGGAAAATGCACGGACTGAGAACTCTGAGATGACTGAGCTCCCTGACCAGCGGGTCTACCACCCTGCACCGCCTGCGCTACCTGCGCTGTGCGTGCACTACGGCTCCTCATGCCCTCCTCAATGTGGATAGCAGTATCCACGGCCTCATCATACGACTTGGGCTTGCTTGTCAAAACGCACTGGTACAGTTCTCCATTCAAGCCCTCCACAAACCTGGTACTCTTGGCCCTCTCCCGGCCAGCAACATGCGAAACATAAGCCAACAATGCAGAAAACTTGCGAGCATACTCGCGCACAGTCAACGTACCGTGCTCCGAAAACTCAAACTCCCGATCACGGGCAGCCACATACGAGTTGGGGACATACTCCTGCCTGAAGACCCGGTAGAAACTGTCCCAAGTGATGCCAACACCAGTCTCCAGTAAGGTACTAGACGTACCTCGCCACCAACGCTCTGCGGACTTCCTCAACAACAAGGTTACCAACCTCAACCGGAGATCGTCGTCATAATGAGCCCGATCAAAAAGATGTATGACACTATGGAGCCAAGAATCCGCATCCTCACTCGACTCATCGCCATTGAAGACAGGAGGATTCATCCTCTGAAACCGAGCTATGACCACATCCATTCTCTCTACCGGAGCCGGCGGAGCCTCAGCCTCCTCTTCTCCACTACTCTCAAGAGTATGACTAGGAGCACTATAATGATCCTCGTTCTGACCACCTGATTCCTAGAACTGCCCCCTACCTCTACCACGACGTATAGGCGGCATCTAAAACACTCAACAGGATAAGGAAAAACAGAACAGATACTGCATAGAAAGCATATAACACAAAATATGCAGCACGTAGTCACATAAGTCAAGCACATGCAACACGCAACACTGTGCCTAGACTCAAGTGTGATCAAATGAATTGAGCTTATCCCAGTTTAAGCTCTGATACCAAAAATGTCAGGCCTCGTGCTCACAACAGATAAACACTTGCGGAAGCTAACAAAAAGTGGGTAAAATTTTTGCTTTTAGGCCCGACGATTTTAAACATATAATTTAAAATACAACGATACTTAAAATAAGTTTCTCAATTCATAAAACAACCAACAATAAAGCATACATAATTCAAACATGTATCAGACTCCCCTACGGGTACAACAACAAAGCGCAGGGCATCCCCCTGGCTAACTGATACATATATATAAGTATGCTATATGCAACTAGGACACGCTAGCCACCTCCTGGGGCACCACCAGCTGGGTTAAACCCACGACCAGATGTAGAACCTGGGTTTCTTGAAAACAACACAACAAAGAAACAAACCAAGCCCCAGAGGGACATGGGGTCAAACCCCAGTACGGAGAGCAACAATAAAACAGCAATAAACAGCAAGGAATAAAATGCAGATGCTATACATGAGACGCCGAATAACAACGGGAAGCTCGACCTACAAGGGAGCTAAGGAACTCAAACATAGCTCCAAGAATCATCAACAACATACAGTGGCCACAGGGTGTGTTCACAGTGTGGTAGTGAGCCACTCGCCATGACACTACACCCACTTACCAGATGCATCAAACAACTCAACCTGCTGTTGCCTCGCCCATGAACTGTGGTAGTTAACCACTCGGCGCATGGTGGCTACAATCCCAGCAGGGAGATGAGAGTGCGGTATTGCCGCTCGCCCTCACATCCTGGTAAGAAACAACAACAATACAACAAGGTGCAAAGACTACCAAAGATGGAAAAAGGAATACCATGCGTGTATGCAACATGCTGGAATGCAGGCATATAACATATGCAACACAGCAATAACACAACAGCATACACAATCCTCAACAGGACACAACCAGCAGGCATGGCCATTCCACATACCAGCAACTACAATCATCCAAGCCATAATCTCGCTGTAATATAAGCTCAAATCCATACCTTATACTGAGCAACAATTACCACAAAACAAGGCCTGAGACTACTGATTCCAACCTATAAAACATACGCAATATACAGGGAATCATCAACTCAAAACTCACGGCCAACACATAAAAGCTCACGGCTGGGAGTCACACTCAACCAGCTAATCATTAAACCTCAACCACCAAATAGGAAGCTTAAAACTATGGCTAGGAACAAGGTCTCGAAGCTGGACAGAAACGCTACCTGCACAACAAAACTCACGCACGAGAACAGCAACTTCGTGCTTTCGCTCCAGCCCACGATAGCTTCCAAAAACGGTGTAGGATGATAGAGCTTCTCGAGAGGAGTCCAACGCTACCTCACACAAGCAAAACAACCACCGGAAACGCCGGGAATTCACCGTAATAGCTCACGGTGAACAGTAACGAGGGTTTGAAAAAACAGAGAACGAAAGGCTCGAATATTTTCTAAGTATGGGAACTGGTGTCCAAGATCGAAGGACAATCCTTCCTATAAATAGCACTTGCAACGACTGGAACCAATTCAAATAATTGTCCACCGACAAAACCAGTCGACACCATAAATCTCCCAAACCAGCAATAACAACTAACCAGCAGACGCAAGAAACCAACTGCTGATTCTCAAACAATGCCAAAACAAACCAACGGCTGGTTCTCAAAACGGCGTCGCTCCAACTAATCCAAACGACGTCGCACAGGATACACAATCCTATATACCGACTGCTGGTCATCCAGTCACAGGACCAAAACAACGCACAACGATATCCTCTGCTGGTCATCCAGTCGCAACCTCAAAACGCAGCGTTGCAACTTACTCAAACGACGTCGCTCCACTGACGTAATTATCCAGTCGCAACATCTTGCCAAATACCAGCCGCAAGGCTACAATGACGTTGACCCGCGTTGACCATTGCTCTCGACTGATCATCCAAACGCAACAACTCCTCGCAAAATACCAGTCGCAGCTACAGTGCACAACCAGTCGCAATATACGAAACACAACCAGTCGCAAGCTACAGTGACGTTCCTCAAAACGCTGTCGTATCTCACCCGATACCAAAAACACGCTAATAACCAACGACTGGTTCCTCGACTGGTCTTCCAGACGCACAACTCCTCGCAGCTGGTACCAGTCGCAATACCTCAAACGACGACGTTTAGCGCTCAACACAAAACATGCAAAAATACAAAATCTCCAGAATTGTTCAACACACGAAATGGAACCCGAAAATGCAACTCAAACCTCAAAACAGAGATCTAAACCACAAAATCTCTTAATCAACCGATTAATTCCAACAATTAATCCTTAATACAAATCCAGGTTTCACAACCCCGAAGTTTCTCAAACCTGGATGAAGAACATCGAGACGCAGCTTCGACTATTGGAGGTCCCAGACACAGTCAAAGTGGATGTGGTAACACTACTCCTCGACAGTAAAGCTGGGAAATGGTGGGAAGCGGTTGAACCTACCATGACTGCCAATGGACAAGCTATGACGTGGCAGAGGTTTCGAGAGGCATTCTTGAAACAGTACTTTCCCATGGAAGTACGAATGCAAAGGCTCAACGAGTTTGAGACCTTCACTCAGAACGCAGACATGTCGGTTATAGAGTATACCTCCAAGTTCAATTCATTGGGCACCTATGTCCCAACGATCATGGCAGATAACACTCTAAAGATGCACCGATACAAGAAAGGTCTGAACAGCCGTATCCAGTCAGCCCTCGCAGTCTACCAAGCCACGAGTCTTGAAGACTTGATGGGAGCTGCAATCCGAGCTAAGACTGACATAAAGAGGCGGGAAGCGGACAACAAAAACAAGCGCCCCCTCAATGCTCAGGCTTCACACGGTGGACCTAAGAACAAGCGACCAAACTTCAACAACCGCGGCTCAGCATCTACACCGAATAACCAGACGTTGCCAACTTGCTCCTCCTGCGGCCAACGTCATAGTGGAGACTGTCGCAAGAATAGCGGTGCATGCTTCAAGTGTGGGAAGTTGGGCCACCGAATTGCGGATTGTCCGAAGAACCAAGGCACAAAAGCTGGATCGAGCAATGCGGCTCCGAGCAAGCCAAAGCCTAGGGAGGATAAGCCCAATGCTTGTGTGTTCGCAATGACATAGGAAGAAGCTGAAGACGCCAGCGACATGGTGGCAGGTACCCTTTCTATCAACAAGCTGCCTGCTTATGTGTTGTTTGATTGTGGCGCTACGCATTCATTCGTGTCTAGGAGATTTGCTAAGAAGTTAGGGTTAGAGCCTGAAATTCTATCTGAACCCTATAGAGTAGCAACACCTACCAATGCTACCATCGAAACACATAAAATCCATCGAAACTGCGAGTTATCGATAAGCAACCATTCATTCTCCGCAAACCTGATACAACTCAACATGGTCGAATTCGACGCCATATTAGGGATGGATTGGCTATCTAAGAACCATGCAGTGGTGGATTTCTGAGGTAAGAGCGTGAAGCTCCAAACCTACGATCAAGAAGAGCTGATATATCATGGTAATAACAAGGAGCGAAAGTCCCTACTTTCTGCGGCCCAAGCGTGGACAGCCATGAAGACCGGAGCAGAAGTTTTCCTGGCTATGATCCATGAAGTAAAAGAAGGAGACGAGCTTAAGATAGAAGACATCCCAGTAGTGCAAGAGTTCGCAGATGTGTTTCCAGATGATTTACCTGAAAAGGTTCCTGATAGAGAAATTGAGTTCGAAATCAACCTAGTGCCCGGGTCGGCCCTAATCTCCAAGGCACCCTACCGGATGGCACCTGCAGAACTCAAGGAGCTCAAGGATCAACTACAGGAACTGCTAGACAAAAAGCAGATCCGACCCAATGTGTCACCTTGGGGAGCTCCAGTCTTGTTCGTCAAGAAGAAGGATGGAACCATGAGATTGTGTATCAACTACAGAGAGTTGAACAAGATCACAATCAAGAATAAATATCCTCTTCCAAGAATTGACGACCTATTCGATCAACTCAAAGGAGCTACAACTTTCTCCAAGTTGGATTTGAGGTCGGGTTATCACCAGCTGAAGATCAAGGCTGAGGATGTTCCGAAAACTGCATTTAGAACAAGATATGGCCATTACGAATTCACGGTGATGCCATTTGGTTTAACCAATGCACCAGCGGCCTTCATGGACCTCATGAACCGTGTGTTCAAGCCATTCCTCGACAAATTTGTGGTGGTGTTCATAGATGATATATTCGTATATTCATCGAGCGAAGAAGACCACAAAGAACATCTCCGAATTACTCTCCAAACCCTGCGAGAGAAACAATTGTACGCCAAATTCAAGAAGTGTGAATTCTGGCTGAAGAATGTGGCATTCCTAGGCCATATAATTTCCGAAGTTGGCGTATCAGTGGATCCAAATAAGGTAGAAGCCATCATGGACTGGCCTGCACCTAAGATGGTGACAGAAGTTAGAAGCTTCTTGGGATTGGCCGGCTACTATCGAATGTTCATAGAAGGATTCTCTTCGATAGCCTTACCACTCACTAGACTTACCAAGAAGAACTCCAAGTTCAACTGGAACGAAGAATGTGAGACAAGCTTCGAGACTCTGAAGACGAAGCTTGCATCTGCCCCTGTTCTGACGCTGCCTGTAGGAGACAAAAACTTTACCGTCTACAGCGATGCATCTAAAGAAGGACTAGGGTGTGTACTCATGCAAGATGGCAGAGTAATTGCATATGCTTCAAGACAACTGAAGACGCATGAACGCAACTACCCAACCCATGATCTAGAACTAGCTGCGGTAGTTTTTGCTCTAAAGATTTGGCGACACTATCTCTATGGGGCAAAATTCGAAGTATTCACCGACCATCAAAGTCTCAAGTACATATTCACTCAGAAGGAATTGAATTTGAGACAAAGGAGATGGCTGGAGCTGTTAAAGGACTACGATCTAACGATCAACTACCACCCAGGAAAGGCAAATAAAGTGGCCGATGCGCTAAGTCGGAAGAACATGAACAAGGTGATACTGTCTTCAGTCTCAGCCCAACCGTTCCTTAGAGAATTGGTTAAGTTGAAGCAAGATCAAGACCCCAGCTTGATGAGGCTGAAAGAACAGATCAAGGAAAGGGAAGCGCCTGAGTTCCAAACAGACCAAGATGGGATCCTTTGGTTGAACGGACGACTATGTTTACCCGACGTCGATAACCTCCGTCAGGAAGTGATGTCTGAAGCACATAAGTCCAAATTCTCAATCCACCCGGGAAGTACCAAGATGTACAAAGATTTGAAAGAACACTTTTGGTGGAATGGGATGAAAAGAGATGTTGCTGATTTTGTTGTAAGATACCATGTATGCCAACAAGTCAAGGCAGAACATCAAAGACCTGGAGGATTGTTACAACCACTGGAAATTCCAGAATGGAAGTGGGAAAACATATCCATGGACTTTGTAGTTGGTCTACCAAAGACAAGACTAGGCCACGATGGAATATGGGTAATCGTGGATAGGTTAACAAAATCCATGCATTTTCTGCCTGTCCGAATGAACTATGGGTTGGAGAAACTTGCTTCCTTTTACATGGACAACATCGTCAGACTGCACGGAGTTCCAACCAGCATCCTGTTAGATAGGGACCCAAGGTTTGTATCTCGTTTCTGGAAGAGCTTCCAAGAAGCCATGGGAAGTAAGGTTACCCTCAGTACGGCGTATCATCCTCAAACAGATGGCCAAACTGAGAGGACCATCCAGACCCTAGAAGACATGCTGCGGACTTGCACATTAGACTTCGATAGCAATTGGAGCGAACATCTACCCCTAATAGAGTTCGCCTACAACAACAGCTATCACAGCAGCATCGGAATGGCGCCTTTTGAAGCCCTTTATGGACGGAAATGCCGGTCGCCACTATATTGGGATGAAGTTGGAGAAAAGGCTATCACAGGACCTGAGCTCGTTCAAGAGACAGTGAAAAAGGTAGCCATGATAAAGGAGAGACTGAAAGCAGCCCAGGATCGACAGAAGAGCTGGGCAGATTTAAAGAGAAGACCCTTGACCTTCGAGGTAGGTGAAAAAGTGTACCGTCAGATAGGGACCCAAGGTTCGTATCTCGTTTCTGGAAGAGCTTCCAAGAAGCCATGGGAAGTAAGGTTACCCTCAGTACGGCGTATCATCCTCAAACAGATGGCCAAACTGAGAGGACCATCCAGACCCTAGAAGACATGCTGCGGACTTGCACATTAGACTTCGATAGCAATTGGAGCGAACATCTACCCCTAATAGAGTTCGCCTACAACAACAGCTATCACAGCAGCATCGGAATGGCGCCTTTTGAAGCCCTTTATGGACGGAAATGCCGGTCGCCACTATATTGGGATGAAGTTGGAGAAAAGGCTATCACAGGACCTGAGCTCGTTCAAGAGACAGTGAAAAAGGTAGCCATGATAAAGGAGAGACTGAAAGCAGCCCAGGATCGACAGAAGAGCTGGGCAGATTTAAAGAGAAGACCCTTGACCTTCGAGGTAGGTGAAAAAGTGTACCTTAAGGTTTCACCAATGAAAGGAGTAGTCCGATTCGATAAGGCCGGAAAGCTAAATCCCCGGTATGTCGGACCCTTTGAGATATTGGAAAAAGTAGGAACACTTGCCTACAGACTAGCCTTGCCACCCAGTATGTCAAGAATCCATAATGTCTTCCATGTATCTCAACTAAGGAGATATATCTCAGACTCTAGTCATGTTCTTGATGAAGGGCCACTCCTTGTGGAAGGAAATCTGACCCAAGGACTGAACTATGAAGAAGTCCCGATTAGAATCGTGGACAAGAAAGGACCAAGTACTCCGACGAAGAACGATCCCTTATGTCAGGGTCCAGTGGTCCAACCACACCGAAAGAGAAGCCACATGGGAGGTGGAGAAAAGATGCGAAGCCAATATCCCTACCTTTTTGATAATCAGAGTAACCAAAGTTTCGAGGATGAAACTTCTTTTAAGGAGGGAGGGATGTGAAAACCCAAAAAAAAAAAAATCGGGTCAAACCAGATTTCACATAGTCAACTCAGATTTGGGGAGAGATCTGTTTGGGCACGCGGGCGAAGAGAGATCTGTTTTGGGCAAACGATGTCGTTTGGTTACGTTGGAACGGTGTCGTTTAACTTAGCGTTTGGTTGAGAGATCTGATGAGCAATCAAGAGATCTGATAGGCATAGCTCAAGAAGAATGCGACGTCGTATCGATGGGATCTGATTTGCTTAGCGAGGGATCTGATCTGCTTAGCAAGAGATCTGGTTTACAGCAAACGTCGTCGTTTTGTATGGTGACTATGCAAATTCAGCTGCTGGTCGAAAATCAGCAGTTGGGTCGCTAATGACGTTCAGCGACACGAACAGTTGGCCATTCATGATCAGCAGATGAAGAAAGATCAGCTGGTGCGAGAAGACCAGCTGGAGAGCTAAGCGATGATGACGTCAGCAGTAACGTCAGCAATCAACAGGAAGCTACAGTGCAAACCAGCAGTTGGTACTTGAAGTTAGCAATAGCAAAACGATGTCGTTTGAATAAGTCGATACGACAGCGTTTTGCCTTCGCGCTAAAGATTCAGCAGATGGCTTGTGCGATGATTAAAACCAGCAGATAGATATCTTGAATCAGCTGTTGCAAGATTCCTGCAGGTACATTACTTAAAGATAACCAGCAGGTGCTTTTCAATGATATCAAAACGGTGTCGCTTGAATAAGTTGGCACGACAACGTTTTGACTTAACGCTAAAGATCAGTCATTGAGCTTGAAAAGAAACCAGCAGCGACGCAAATTCAGCAGCGAGGCAAATTCAGCAGCGACGCAGACTTCATCTTCTCCACGAAAAAATTCAGATTTCTCGACGCGAAGCAAGATTCTTGAACAGAAAGCTTCACCGTGAAAATTCGAAGAGATTTCTCACGCGTACAAGGCAGACTTCACGCTGTAACGGCCGATTTAGGGGATTAATGATCGATTACTCACCCAGATCAATGCCTACGTTAATGATTTTGTAACAGTCGACGTAATGAGGGAATTAAGGGCCTTTAATGACGGACGCTCGACTTTCTCACCTCTGCGCCTATAAATACCAGAGGACGACCACAGAATTCCTCACAACATTTCAAAAATCACAGTCAGAAAAGCAACATTTCTTCGCGACAAAGTCCTGCGAAAATTCTAGCAGATTTCTTAGCCAAAGTCCTGCGCAAGTTGCGACGTAGTCCAGGAGTTCTGCTACCAGATTTTCCACCCTGCACATTTACGATCCAGCGTGTGCGAGACTTAGAAAGATTTCGTGCAATTGACCTACTGCCAAAACTTCGTACGAAGATTCCCGATTTCGTGCTACCAGATTTCACACGAAAACTTGAATTGTAAGTGGGCTTTTGCTAATATATACTTCGTTGGTTATATTATATATATTCATTTCGAAAGTTCAGTTTTTCGTCTACTGTTCGAGCACCTTTTGTTCAGATTTTTGTCTCATTCAAACTCCGCTTGCACTGATTTTTGCTATCGTAATATGGGTCTACGGAATATTTCGGACTCTGGGTTACTTGGTGTAACCACATGGCCTCGACCCCTTAGAGGAGTAAAAATTAGGGACTGATCAGTAAACCATAGACACGATTCTGTCGTTATATGGGTTTACGGAATATTCCACACTCTGGGTTACTTGGTGTAACCACATGGCCTTGACCCCTTAGAGGAGTAAAACTTAGGGACTGATCAGTAAACCATAGACACGAAGTAATCATCAGTGATATCTGTCATTCTATGCTCTGTTATGCTATGCTCTGCTCTGTTATGCTCTGCTCTGTTCTGGTTATGTTTTGCTCTGAATTCAGTCACATGTATATATGTATAATTGTTATGCTCGAATGGTATCCCCCACTTGCTGGGTGTTTCCCCAAACACTCACCCCTTACTTCTCCATCCGGATAAGAATGAATAGCAGGTAGAAGAAGAAGAAGAACAAGATCAGTTCTGGGGCTGGTGAAGATTCCGTTTTGTTGATGTAATTTCATTATTTTCGCTTCCGCAAATTTCTCTGATTTTTCGATGTAAAAACGATATTATTTTGGATATGTAATAGACTGGTTTGAGCTATGCTATGATGGCTTAATGTTTTACAATTTTTAAATTGTTTAATATTGCCGATGTCATGATTCTCGGTCTCGGGGCGTGACACTTATGGTTGGTGAAAATCTGACACTTCTCGCCGTACAAATAGTGTCTCCAAATCTTCAGTGCGAACACCACTACTGCAAGTTCCAGATCGTGCGTCGGATAGTTCTGCTCATAACTCTTCAGCTGTCTCGACGCATACGCAATAACCTTACCTCCCTACATCAGAACTGCACCCAAACCTCTCAAAGAAGCATCTGTATAAACCACAAACTCCTCGTGGTCCACTGACATAGCTAATACTGGTGCTGAAGTAAGGGCCTCCTTCAGCTGATCAAAGCTCCTCTGACAGTCGGTACTCCACACATACTTCGCATTCTTCTTGGTCAAGGCTGTCAAGGGCACTGAAATAGAAGATAAGACCTTGATGAATTTGCGACAATAACCTGCCAAGCCCAAGAAACTACGAATCTCTGCTGCATTCTTCGGAATCCCCCAGTTC
This sequence comes from Dorcoceras hygrometricum, assembly GCA_001598015.1. Classification (NCBI taxonomy): domain Eukaryota; kingdom Viridiplantae; phylum Streptophyta; class Magnoliopsida; order Lamiales; family Gesneriaceae; genus Dorcoceras; species Dorcoceras hygrometricum. Next base: position 51,966 of record KV000909.1, on the reverse strand, counting down.
TACACTGCCTCCACTTTCGATGGGTCAACAGAAATCCTACGAATCTCTGCTGCATTCTTCGGAATCCCCCAGTTCTACACTGCCTCCACTTTCGATGGGTCAACAGAAATCCCATCTCTCGACACAATGTGCCCTAAGAAAGCCACCTGCTCCAGCCAAAACTTGCACTTGCTGAACTTGGCGTATAACTTGTTCTCCCTCAAGGTCTGCAAAGCTGTCTGCAAGTGCTGCCTATGCTCCTCAAAGATCCTCGAATAGATCAGAATATCGTCGATGAATACAATGATGAACTGGTCTAGATACTGCCTGAATACTCTGTTCATCAGATCCATGAAAATCGCTGGGGCGTTCGTCAGGACAAACGGCATCACCAAGAACTCGTGGCCGTAGCGTGTCCGAAAATCAGTCTTGGACACGTCCTCCTCTCTAACTCTCAGCTGATGATAGCCAGATCTCAGATCAATCTTCGAGAACACTGAAGCTCCCTACAACTGATCGAATAAATCCTCAATCCTCGGGAGTGGATATCTGTTCTTCACGGTAACCCTGTTCAACTCCCGGTAGTCAATACAAAACCTCATGCTACCATCCTTCTTCTTCACAAACAGAACTGGTGCGTCCCATGGAGAGAAACTAGGGCGAATGAACCCCTTGTCAAGCAACTCCTGAATCTGCTCTTTCAACTCCTTCATCTCGGTAGGAGCTAAACGATACGGTTCCTTAGAGATAGGCACTGTATCCGGCATCAGCTCAATAGAAAACTCCACCTTTCTCTCCGGTGGAACTCCTACGACATCGTCGAGGAAAACATCTACGAAGTCCCTGACTACCTCCACATCAGAAAACGAAGGGCCTGCTGAATTCCCTGAAGCAGTAACACTGGCCAAGAACGCCTGACATCCGTGCTCGACTAGCTTCCTGGCCTGTAAGAAAGATATGAATCTGGGCTTCCGCGGCCTCCTAGCTGCCTCAAATAAGAAGGCCTCCTGCCCTGGCAGTCTGATAGAAACTGTCCACCTCTAAAAATCAATCACTACTCCGAACTCTGTCAGCCAATCCATGGCTAGGATGAGATCGAATCCCAACATCGGCAACACCACTAAATCTGCTTGGACTGCATGATCCTAGAACATCATCGTCAAATCCCTGAAGGGTAGTAACAACAAGCACATGAATCTCGCCTGAAATGGACGCAACACACAGGCACACGATTACAGTTAAATTAGGTCTCAACAAGTAGTTCAGATGCCTACACACATTATAAGTTAGCTAGCCCTACTGTCCATGTTCTCATAGAAGTCCTAGAAGGCATACAGTTCCACTAAGTTCAACCAGTCTAAGGCACGAATCTCCTAGTAGTGTTCTACTCAGCATGCAATCTGTTTACAACTAATACTAAACTCACAAATCATAGAAATGGCAGAAATCTTAAAGTAGAATACTCGTAAATAGAGTAGTGTCCGGGTCTGCCGCCTCTGCCTGCATCACAAAGACACGACCCGTGCTCTGTCTCTTCTTCGGGCAATCCCTGGAAACGTGTCTCGGTTCCTTGCAATGAAATCACTTCCCTGATCCTGCCATGCACGGTCCGGGATGCTGCTTGTTGCACTCCTTGCAGGTCGAATATCCTCCGGGCTTAGGGGCGCTGGCCCCCTGCTGTTGTGGCCTCTGCTGGCCCTGAGGTCTATACTGCTGCTGTCCCTGCTGCGTTGGGCCCTTAGAAGGTCCCTGGAATGGTTTCTTCGCTGGAGGGTGCGAAGACTGGCCCCTGACGGGCGGCTGTATCTGCCTCTTCCTCTGATAGTCCTCCCTCATATCCTTCCGGCCCCTCTCGGACCGGTAAGCCCTGTTCATTGCCTCCATATAGGTCTCATACATTAACAGGGGATCCCCAGACCCGGCTACCCGGCTAACTCCCATCATTACTTTGCCCCACAACACTTCAATCCCTCAAAATATTTTTCATTCATGCCTTAACATAACTTAAACTTTCATGATGCATGCGTTTGTTAAAATCATGCGACTTTAAAAAGATCTTGGCCCATCAATATATATTTAATTTCCTTAAAACATTTCATAATCAATTACATAGCATAATATATATATATAATTAAATATATATTCATGGGCCTATGCATTATTTTCCTCGGCCCGGTCAAGGACTGGCTCAAGCGACTGGCCCACTAATTCTAAGCTCAAGGCCTCCACTAGACTTAAAATAATACTAAGCCCAACTCAAAATGGGCCCAACATCAAGCAATTACCCTTAAAAATCATTTGAAGGACTCGGCCCAACATCGTCACAACAGGCTTAAAACTCATTAGAATAATTAATGGCCCAAAATCCAACAATTTGATTAAAATCCAATTTACTAAAAAAATCCAGCAACTTAAAACAATTTTTTTTACTTAAAATCATTGACCCGAAATCATTTTGAGCAAAAATAAATTTTTAACTTAAAAAGTTGACTTGACCCGATAAAAATGACTCGAACTTTAAAAAAAATAAAACTACCCGGCCCAAAAATAAAATAACTCGGACCGGACTTAAAATAATTTACTCGAGACTTAAAGAACCGGTTCGGTCCAATCGAACCAGCCGGTCCAATTGAACCGAAACAATTCACAAAGAAGCCCTAATTCAATTTTCACACACTGCCGCATGCACCCACACGACAGGCCGCCGACAATCGCTTCGTTCTCCTTGCTCCGGCCACCACTGGCCGGAGCGTCGCCGGTTGGACCACCCCCAGGTCCAGCCAATCCTAACCTGACCGACCCTAGCCCCAACCATGGTCGCACGAACTCTGGGAAGGGGACGCACCGCGCGGCGCAGAAACACACACTGCACGGTGTTTCTCATGTAGCCAACGGTTCGACCCTTAAACCCCCACTTAGAACCATTACGAGCCACCCGTAGGACCACCATGAACCACCTAACATCGATCCATGATCCCTACAGCCGCCCCTTGACCGAAACCATGCAAGAAACTTCAAAAACCGTGAGATGCACATGAAGAAATACACGAACATAATCATATGCATAAAGATCTGAAACATCCACGAAAAGGCCATGCATAATCTTTGTAAAAAAAAACATTATATTATTATCTAAATTGTGAGAAAAGAAAGAATAGAACATGCCTTGATCGAAAAAGAAGCGAGATACGCAATACCGGAGCGGAGGACAATTGAGAAGACCACACCTTAGAGTTCCAATAAAAGCTTGAAAGTTTTCGGCCACCAAGAGGAAGAAGAAGGCTGAAGTCGGCTGATGAGAGGAGGGTTTGATGAATTTTCGAAATTGTGGAGAAGGGTGAGTGAAAAGTGTACAAAAAAGCCCTTCCACCTTGTTTTATTAAGGAAATAAAAGGTCTATTCCAATACTAACCCTCCTCTAATTAAAAAGGCTTAAAAATAATTAAAGTTCAGACTCCAAGCCTTTAATTTTCGTAACATATGGCCTCTCAATTTTAAAAGTGTAGTAAAAGTCATAAAAATAGCCCGTATAAGCGAAAAACGGGTCCCCCTCGTGAACCGTGCATAAAAACTCATTTTTTTTTTTTTGAAATGGTGCATAAAATAAAAATATTTTGCTTTAAAATATGTCTAAGGGCTAAAACATTAAAAATATTTTCAATTTGATCATCTCCGCACTCGTCCCCGCTTACCGGTCTCAAACCGTACCGTAAAGCAACATGCACAAGGTAAATCATATAATCATCATATAATCACATACATGACATGCAATTCATCATAACCTAAGGTTTTCCCCTATTCATGCATTCAATTCAACGTAATTTGGATTTCTGGGCGTTACAGCAATCCATCCAAACTACAATGTCTTCTGTTTCTAAAGGGGGAATGCAGTTTTGTGACTGGAAAAAGAGCTTCACTAAGGGTTCCTAGACAAATGATAATCCCGGTCGGAGGTTCCATGGATGCCAAAAGTGGAGGGTGATTATATCTTTTTTTTCAATTCTTTTATTAGGTTCCTCTTCTCTGGAGGTAGGTGGGGTATGTGATTTATGTTACTATGCTTATTTTCTCATTGAATTTTGATGTAGTCAAATTATCTCAACCGACGAGTTAACACCACCATGTCAGGAGCTACGGAATCGTCGGGCACTGGCAGGCGGAAGATGCTTCTTATTGATGTCTACAACTACAAATCACAGGTCAGAGGGCGCCGAAAGTGTGTCCGACGAAGCCCCTCCGATGCTTAAGTCAGGCCGTGCGCGAGAGCAAAAGGGAGAAAATATATGCTGTGAGAGCAAGTGAGGGCAAGAATGAGTGTGTGTGGGATGAAGGAACATACCTGGTATTTATAGAGGGACTAGGTGGTGGAAAGGAGAATATCTCGGCAAATATTTTCCACGATCCTCAGGATCCTCTCGCTAAATAAGAAAAGGTGTATCGACCCAGGATTCTTCAAATAAGGAAAGACGTATCCGGGCGGGATTCCTTTGCACAAGGGAAGGCGTGCCCAGGCTGGACTCTTCGTCATGTCGAGACACTGTCCTCTGGAAATACTCCCGAACTGATAGTTAGGCCTCGGACAAATCCCGATCTTGGAGCGCGTCCTCGGACTATTTACCAATCTAAGTAGCGTAGGTCGGGCTTGGAGCCTACTGCTCGGTCCTCGGGCTCCGAAGAGGTGATAGGGGGCATCAAAATTTGTTATTTTATATAGCACGACAGAGTAATGGCTGTAGTTTTTTCGCATGGGAAGATCCACCAATGTGTCGTAGGTCGATGGCCATAATTCCTGACTTAATATAGTAGCCGGTTGTGCTTGACTTTCACAAGAAAGAAAGGGCAAATGAGATTTGAAATTGAAGTACCCTTACTTGTTGGATCATGGATACTCTTCATCTTATATATTTTATTTTTTTTTGGTTACTGGATAATGTCTTAGAATGGATATCTTGGTGTTTTAAGAACTTATTGGATCATCCTCACTGCTAATCGAGTTCTCATCACCAGAATCACAACCTCTAGAATCATCTGCCATCACTATCTTATTTTGTTAATCTCCAGTCCACTCCACTCCACTCCAATATCAACATTTTTACTGAATAAAGTATCATCATCTTTATCATCATAATCATTCAGATTAAATCTATAACTATCCTCACTTGCATTTTCACCATCTTCCCCATTAATTTCATTTTCATCATCTTCATTCTCTGGACCATCATCTTCACCATCCCCCCCACCCCACCCCACCCCCACATTGTATAACATGTCATAGGATGCTTCACACCCCTATTTCTAGCAACTACTTTAAAGTGTTGTAACATTAACATGTCGAAGTCATAATAATCTAATTTATGTATATCACCACCTACATAGGCATTTCAATCTCCCACAATAAACTTGCCTCCATAGTGAATAACAACAGTCAAGAATGTTGTTTTCAGATCTAGATATATAAAATATAAAAGCTTGTATAAAGAACAAACAACATTCGTAATTTATGAAGAAAATTTAAATCGAACACCAAAGAAGAATCACACAGAGCAGGCAGACATAATAATCTAATTTATGTATATCACCACCTACATAGGCATTTCAATCTCCCACAATAAACTTGCCTCCATAGTGAATAACAACAGTCAAGAATGTTGTTTTCAGATCTAGATATATAAAATATAAAAGCTTGTATAAAGAACAAACAACATTCGTAATTTATGAAGAAAATTTAAATCGAACACCAAAGAAGAATCACACAGAGCAGGCAGACAAAAGAACAATATTGATCATACTTAGGGGGGGTAGATGAAGATCATCCACCGCACAGATTGTTGGAGTGCAATAAACAATCAAGACCATTTCCTCCTAGCCGTTGGGTGAGTTTAACTGTTTGGGGAGTCCTGACTGTTGGGGGAGTTTAGCTGTTTGGGGAGTTTGAATCACATTCGTAACACCCCCTCTTGATTCAAACTCCCCCATCCCAAGCTTACTTCGTAGATAACTAAATCTGGAGTATGACAATGCTTTTGTGAAGATGTCAGCAATCTGATCATCTGTTCTGCAAAACTTCAAGCTGATTTCTTTCTTAGCTACTAGCTCCCTTATAAAATGATGCTTTATTTCTATATGCTTAGCTCGACCATGAAAGACTGGGTTTTTTGTCATAGCTATAGCAGAACTACTATCACTGTGAATTTCGGTTGCCCCCTCTTGCTTCATACCTAGGTCAAGCAGCAGCTTTCTCATCCAAATGGCTTCACATGTTGCTGCTCCCCCAGCTACATATTCTGCTTCGCATGATGATAAGGCAACTGTAGTTTGTTTTTTTGATCTCCAAGTAACTGCACCTGATCCAAGAGTAAAGAAAAAACCTGTCGTACTTCTTCTGTCAACTGATGAACCTGCCCAATCACTGTCACAATAACCCTCTAGTTTCAGAGATTTAGTTTGACAATACCAAATCCCCATTGCTAGAGTTCCTGCGACATACTTTAATACTCTTTTGGCTGTTCCATAATGGTGTTTTGTTGGTTTGTGCATAAATCTTGATAGCAAACTCACTGCGAACATGATATCTGGCCTCGTATGCGTGAGATAAATTAGACCTCCAATCAAACTTCTGAATTTTTGCGCATCAGCCGCTCCGGACCCATCATCCTCCTGAAGTTTCTCATTCACATTCATGGGTGTTTCTACTGCATTGCACCCATTCAGGCTGAATTTCTTTAGAAGATCCATTGCGTACTTTCTTTGAGATATGAAGATCCCTTCCTTACATTGATTTACTTCCATTCCCAGGAAGTAGTGAAGCTGGCCTAGATCTGTCATGTTAAATTTCTGCATAATTTGGCTTTTAAATTCTGCAATCAAAGAGCTGTTAGATCCCACATATATCATATCATCAACATACAAACATACTAATAAGAAATCATACTCCCCGTAGCTCTTAATGTACACTGTTGGCTCATTTTCACTTCTTTTAAAGCCAACTTGCAGAAAATATGTATCTATTTTCATGTACCATGCCCTGGGAGCTTGCTTAAGCCCGTATAAGGCTTTCTTAAGTTTGTAGACCTTATTTGGACTCTCTTGATTAATAAACCCATCCGGCTGAGCTACATAAACTTCCTCACTTATTTCTCCATTAAGAAAAGCGGACTTGACATCAAATTGATACACACAAAGCTTGAGGAATGCTGCTATTGATAGTACCACCCGAATTGTTTCAAACCTTGCTACCGGAGAGAAGGTTTCTTCAAAATCTATCCCCTTCCTTTGTGAGTAGCCTTTCACCACTAGCCTTGCCTTATGCTTAAGTAGAGTTCCATCTGGATTATATTTGGTTTTGAATACCCATTTTAAACCAATAACCTTCTTATCCTTCGGTAAATTAACCAAACTCCAGGTTTCATTTTTCTCAATTGCTAACATTTCCTCCTCATTGCTAGTTTCCACTCTGACCTCTCTGCGGCTTCTTCGTATGTGGAGGGTTCAGATGCGTAGAGAGCTAATGTGCAAGATTCATAGATCTCTCTAAGTGACCTGACCATCTTAGGAGGTGTCTCACTATCACCGTCATTGTCTGTATCTCCTTCTGCAGAGCATGCACCACTATTGAATGAATTTGAGCTGCTGCCCTGGTGTGTTGATATTGTGGGACTTGATCTGCTCACTGAATTCGAGCCATCTGGACTCAGGGAAGAGTTTGATTCTGATGTGGTCATTCTTCTCGTTTCCCTGTTGTCATCTTCGAACTGAAATGCAGGAGCTTTTCTGTTGTCTTCCCATTGCCAACTGTCTTCCTCATTGAACACTGTATTCCTGCTTACAATCACTTTACCAGTTGCTGGATTATAGACCCTATAAGCCTTAGATTGTGAGCAATAACCAATGAAAATGCACTTCATTGATTTCTCCTCTAGCTTATGTCTTTCGTTTGCATTAATCAGTACATAGACAATACACCCAAAAATTTTAAGATGCTCAACAGAAGGCCTTTTACCTGACCAAGCCTCGTAGGGAGTTTTATTCATAACAGCCTTTGTTGGTGAGAGATTAATCAAATAAACGGCAGTAGTCACGGCCTCCGCCCAAAAGTTATAAGGCAGTCCCTTACTCTTTAGCATACTTCTTGCCATTTCAACAATTGTTCTATTCTTCCTCTCTGCTACGCCGTTTTGCTCTGGGGAATAGGGTGCAGTCAGCTCTTTGTGTATTCCATGCTTCTCACAGTATTGATTGAATTCCATAGAAGTGAACTCCCCTCCTCTGTCAGTGCGTAATATCTTCAGGTTACTACCCTTCTGCTTTTCCACAAGAGCCTTGAATTTGACAAATTTCCCAAAGGCTTCTGACTTAAATTTGAGGAAATACACCCAGCTCATTCTACTGTAATCATCGACAAACAGTAAAAAATATTTGCTGCCACCTAGTGTCTCGGTTCTCATTGGGCCACACAAATCAGCATGTACAAGCTCCAACGGCTCAGTTGCTCTCCAGGATTGACCAACAGGGAATGACCTCTTGCTTTGCTTCCCATACATGCATCCCTCACATACTGCCCCATCAACATCAATTCGTGGAAGACCACGCACCATCTCCTTTTGATTCAGCAGCCTCAATCCAGCTGTATGTAGATGACCATATCGAAGATGCCATAGTTGAGAGGCATTCTTAGTCATAGTGACCATTGCATGACTTTCTAGTTTGCTGAAAACTAAGGGAAACATGTGATTTTCAGCCATATTTACTTTGGCCAAAACGTGACCTGTTGCTTTCTCAGTAATAATGCAGTGTGATTCATCAAATAAAATAGTAAAACCACTGAGTAGGAGCTGTCCCACACTTAAGAGATTATGGGCCAACTCTGGAGCATATAGAACATTAGAAATGAGTTTACTTTTCCCAAATACAGATTTTACCTCAACTGTACCCTTTCCCTCTACGTGAATTTGTTTGTTGTTCCCCAAGTGAATCACTCTTCTTTGAGTTTCATCAAGCTCTCTAAACATCTCCTTCATCCCTGTCATGTGGTTAGAGCAACCACTGTCTATAAACCAAACAACTTGTTCGTCTTTTCCATGCTCCATTAGTGCCATGAACAGAAAGTCTTCTTCTGTTGCTTCAGTTTCCTCAGCAAACTCAGCTTGACTGCTTCTGCAGTATTTTGCAAGATGACCTGGTTTGCCGCACGTGTAACATTTTCTTTGCTCTACCCAACTTTTGCCTCTGCCTCGTCCTCTTGAAATTCCTCGTCCTCTCCCTCTGCTGCTGCTACTATTGTTTCTCCCTTCATCTTGAGTAGAATCTCTAATGGCAAAGGCTTTTTCTTCACTCTTTTCTTGTGATCTGTTCAATAGATCCTCATGTGCCTGCAGTGACCCCATGAGTTCATCCACAGTGAAAACTGACAGATCCTTTGACTCCTCAATAGCTGCAACCACGTGATCAACCGTGGAGTGAGACTTCTCAAGATCTTTGCCACAACAGTCCCGTCATTGATATTTTCTCCATAAGATTTCATGTGATTGACAACTGCTTTTGTTCTTGATAGAAAATCCTGAACAGATTCATTGGATTGCATTGACAGTGTCTCAAACTCCCTTCTCAAAGATTGGAGTTTGACCATAATAACTTTGGATGATCTCTGAAATTCAGTTTTCAGAATCTCCCACGCCTCCTTTGCACTTTCTGCTGCTGAAATTCTAGAGAAAACAGTTTCATGAAGTCCTTGCTGAATAAAGAAAAGTGCCTTTGCATCTTTCTTTCTATTCTCCCTCAATTTTCCTTCATCATCATCAGTCTCGCTATATCCATCTTCTACCACCTCCCAAAGCTCCTGAGACTTGAAAAGTGTTCTCATCTTAATTCGCCAAAAATCGAAATTCTCACCATTGAAGATGGGAATCATTGACAGTATTGAGTTGGATCGTGATGAGGCCATTGTTGTTCAAGTCACAGGCTGGCTCTGATACCAAAATGATAGAGTAAAACTTTGACAATTGTAAAAGATAAAAGAAGAGACACACTGTAAGAACAAACTTTCTTAATATTGATGATTACAGAACATACACTGCACTTAATGACAAGGGAATAAGCTGAATAAATAGCAAAACTAGAATAACTAAATACCTAAAAAACAGGGACCACTAATGACAGTTCCTACAATCAAGCAACTTACTACAGACAACAATCAAGACCATTTCCTCCTAGCCGTTGGGTAAGTTTAACTGTTTGGGGGGTCCTAACTGTTGGGGGAGTTTAGCTGTTTGGGGAGTTTGAATCACATTCGTAACAAAAAAAGGGCCAACTTCCCTCCAAACAAGCCGAGTATGTGTGTAATAAGCTGATGCTTTGATCCGTTTCAACAACAAAAATAACACGTCGATAAAAAATTTTCACTTCAGCACTCTAAGTTTGAATCGGATTGAATCAAACCAAGTTCCAGAGAAATGTCAAATCAGTGATGTAATCAGATGTGGACAAGATATCGAACCAAAATCAAAAATTGAAAAATAACACGTTGAACGGAATCCAGACGTCTCACCTATCCGGTTTGTTCAATATCTGTAGAACCTACCAACTTGAATGAAATTGCTTAATAAATGGTGGTTCCAAAATCATTTTTAAATCGGTGTGACCGTATATATAGCCGCCCATTGGTAGGTGTATATACAACAATAGTTAACCGAGTACTGCTCCTTTAGTTGCAGTTCTTAATTCAAAAGATTTCAGTTATCATGTCGAGTGGGCAGCAATGTCTCAAAGTTTTGATGTTTCCATGGTTGGGTCACGGCCATATATCCCCCTTCACAGAGCTGGCCAAGAGGCTTATAGTTATTCAAAGAAATGTTCATGTTTTTTTATGTTCAACTTCCGTGAATTTAGAGCCATTGAGAAAATCCATTGACGACCCTGCAATAGAGTTCGTGAATTTTCACCTCTCTACCACTGAACTTCCCGAAATATATCATACTACCAGGAACCTGCCACCCCATTTGATGCCAGTCCTCAAAACTGCATTCGATGACTCCAAGGAAAGTTTTCGGAGCGTTGTTAAAACCGTCAAACCAGACATTATAATCTATGATTTCGTGCAGCCGTGGGCCCCACAAGTGGCCAATGAAGAGGGAATAGCTTCTATTGCTCTCTACCTTGTTGCTGCGGCATGTATAGCTCTCCTTGCGCACTATATCATTCACCCTGAGAGGGAGTTTCCTTTCGAGTCCATGAGATTTTCAGAGACTGAGCGGAAGTTATGTGATGTAATAGATATGGTTACAGGTGATGCTGCGGGTAGGGACAGATTTCTAGGATCCTTTGAAAGGTCCTCGACTTCTTTTATACTGATCAACTCTTCCAATCAGATTGAAGCTGATTACATTAGTTACTTGTCCAAACTAATGAAAAAAGAGGTTGTTCCAACTGGGTTTCTCGTTCAAGAGCCGGCCGCAGTAGAATCTGGTGATGATGTTGTGTTGTTGAATTGGCTGAGTAAGAAAAATCCCAAGTCAGTCGTGTTGGTCTCCTTCGGAAGTGAGTATTTTCTGTCAAAAAAAGAGATGGAAGAGTTGGGTCTAGGATTAGAAAGTAGTGGGGTGTCTTTTATCTGGGTTGTTAGGTTTGCTGTTGGGGAAAAAATGAGCCTAGATGAGGCCTTGCCAAAAGGTTTTATAGACAGGGTTGGAGATAGAGGCATGATAGTTGAAGGTTGGGCACCCCAAGTTAAGATACTGAGCCATTCGAGTGTGGCAGGGTTCGTGTGTCATTGTGGTTGGATTTCGATTATGGAGGCAATAACATATGGTGTACCTGTTATTTGTTTGCCGATGAAACTGGAACGGCCGATAAACTCAAGGTTGGTCGTTGAACTGGGGATTGGGGTTGAGGTTCGGAGGGATGGGGAGGAGTTTACTCGAGGAGAGATCGCAAAGGCAATCAAGAAAGTGGTTGTGGAGGAAGAGGGGAGAGAGATGGGGAGGAATGTGGATAAGTTGAGAGACGAGGTTAGAGGGAAACGTGACGTTGAAATGAAGGCAGTTGTAGAAAGGATTGTGCAGCTTGCACAAGCTTGATGAAGTACTTGCAATCTGGTTCTTTGGCCTCCGCTTTATGTTTAAGTGTGTTGTTTTTCATGGTTTATAAAATTCCTACCTTTTTCACTGAATTCGTACATCGGAATTGAAATAATATCCCTTTCATGTTAAAATAATAAAAAATTAGTTTCTTGTTGGTTTGTGTTATAAGAAAACGATGTATTTTATGATTAAATATCCGAAATCTCCTTTAGGGGACTCCTATCTTTTTCACGAAGTTGGTGCTGCATCTGATTTTATGTGTGTAACGAAGTTAATGCTGATGCATCTAATTTACACATCATTCACTGATTGAAGGTAATGATTGATCCCCCCTACATATTTGTTTATTATGTTCTTTCAAGTTTAGATACGGAAGACATCATTCTTTCAGGCCAATAAATGCCATGATTTAGAATGTAATATTGGTTTTTAAACAATGAGACGCATGAATTTGGAAACACCCTCGTGGATTGGGTTAATACAAAAGAGCAAGTGACCCTGTTTAGAAACACATGAATCTTTAGTAAAATATTGACGAAAATTTCAAATTATTATCTTTTATAAATTTAGGAACTCGATTTGTATCAAGATAATAAGGAAAGAAGCACGATTTGATTTGAGTAAAAATTATTTAAATTTTAACTCGTAAATATAAGTAAGATTATCTAAAGTGCATCCGATTTCTCTTTTTGACTAACAGTAGGAAGTTCGATCCCCGGATCGACATTTTCTTCGGTGAGCTTGTCCAATATTAGCTTATCTGGCTAGTGTTGCTTGCCAACTATTGTATCGGTCCAAAATTTACGTTGAATATAGCGCATGTGGTGCACACATCAATATTCTCATTATGCAATGTATGATAGGTAGGATGTGACTGATAACTTGAATGATAATTTAAAAACATTAGTGGGATATTTAATATTTGAGATTTATAAACTTCTATTTGGTTCGATTTTAAATAGATGGATTAAAATCTGATTCAGTTAGCGTTTTATCAAATTACCCTTTTAACATAAGGGTATTATTGCAACTGAGATCCATGTTGTCTCCAAACTTTCCAAAATCCTGCCCGTCTCTCCTTTCTCCCAACATGGTTTTATGATGTTTTCGAAGCTCAAGCACTAGCGACCTAATTAACAGATCTAACAGTGAGAACGGGAATTTGACATTGGGTGGCAACGGGAAGACGCCAATGTTGTAAGATTTTCTTCAAGATGGCAAGGAGGAGATCGATGGAAACATATGAAATTCTTACAAATTGGGAAAAGAAAAACAACTACAATTTTGTAAGATTTTCTTTCACCGTATTCAAATGTTTCTAAACAGGGTCAGGTGATCAATCTGGGTTGAAGGACACCAAGAAGAATCAAGACTACCTGCAACCCATCATCAAGTATAGCTGCTGCAATGTGGTCTGAGTTAGAAAGGCTTTTCTCTCTCTCCAGGGAAAATGGTCTCTCCAAATGAAAATTCACATAACCGTAATTTTCAAGAAAACGAGACGCGATGGCAACTTGATTCGCACCAATGCCAATCTTAGCACATGTCCCTTGCAGATGCCTTTGAAGCATTTTAGCTTCATCAGCACCACCATAACCCTGCAAATACAGCATTGCTATAAATCTCCTCAATCAAGAAACGCCGTCTGTTACACATATCAACAACCATGCGATGGCAACCTAGTTTGCATAATTTACAGTCAATCACAATTGCATAAAACCATAAACTAGGAGAAAAAATTAAGATACTCTATTCACCCACATTATCAGTATGAAATGTATTAGCAATTAATAGCTCTGGGTAAAAACAATTCACAAAGCTCCACCGAAGGTTTCAACGGAAATCACACCTCCTATGCAGAAAATAATAGAAAGAGAAAAAAAAGAAGAATCAATGAATAAGCGAGCAAACCCCAGAATCAATGAATAAGCGAGCAAGAAACTCCACCATTGGCGTCTACCCGTTGCCACCAGAATCAATGAATAAGCGAGCAAGAATCAATTCGTTTTAATAGATCTGGGTTTGTAATAAGGGTTAACATGGTAAAATCGTAAACTTTCTCCATTTCCTTCAAATAAGCAAATTCGGACTAACGATACCACGTATTTGAAAGCGATAATTTCTAACAGGTATTGAAACTGTGCAACTTACCAATCACAGGCCGAAGTTATTGCAAAATATGTGCTAAAAACGAGTCAAACATTGATTATTTATCAATCCAACGCTAATCTTGTCTACCAAAAGTAGTGTTAGGGTATTAATTGGCAGAGGATACTGAATTTGTTCCACAACGGTACAGAAAATGAATCTGAATAAAATAAAACTATTTCAATTATCTATTTATTTCAGTGCTTAAAATTTCAAAATAACAGCTGCTAACCTGTTTAATACTGCCACTATCACAACCACTACTACTACTATTATTATTATTATTATTTTAACCATAGGTATTCATATTATAGTTTTTATAATAAAATTACTGTCACAATTAACTTCATAATTAAGGAAAATTGTTAAAATGGTCCGATAACTTCTCGATTTTTTATTTTGGTCCATATCTTGTCCATATTTGATTTACATCTACTGATTTTACATTTCTTGGGAATTTGGTCGATTCTATCCGATGTACACAAATTGCTGAAGTGGAATTACTTTTATTAAAATGGAATTTTTGTCGCTGAAGTGGATCAAAGTATTAGCTTATTGTACACACACATCAACTTATTACACACGCATATAACCTCGTTCGGAAGGAAAATTAATACCCTTTCCCTCCACACATTAATCAACCAACCTGGGGAAGAAGTTAGCAAAAAAAAAAATCAATCTGTATTACGAAAGAAGGAGAATAGCAGATAAAATCCAGGAGAAGAACTTAGAGAACAATCCATCCAAACTACATTGTCATCTGTTTCTAAAGGGGGAATGCAGTTTTGTGACTGGAAAAAGAGCTTCACTAAGGGTTCCTAGACAAATGATAATCCCGGTCGGAGGTTCCATGGATGCCAAAATTGGAGGGTGATTATATCTTTTTTTTCAATTCTTTTATTAGTTTCCTCTTCTCTGGAGGTAGGTGGGGTATGAGATTTATGTTACTATGCTTATTTTCTCACTGAAATTCGTTATTTTATATAGCACGGCAGAGTAATGGCTGTAGTTTTTCGCATGGGAAGATCCACCAATGTGTCGTAGGTCGATGACTATAATTCCTGACTTAATATAGTAGCCGGTTGTGCTTGACTTTCACAAGAAAGAAAGGACAAATGAGATTTGAAATTGAAGTACTCTTACTTGTTGGATCATGGATACTCTTCATCTTGTATTTTTTTTTTGGTTACTGGATAATTTCTTAGAATGGATATCTTGGTGTTTTAAGAACTTATTGGATCATCCTCACTGCTAATCGAGTTCTCATCACCAGAATCACAACAACCTCTAGAATCATCTGCCATCACTATCTTATTTTGTTAATATCCGGTCCACTCCACTCCACTCCAATATCAACATTTTTACTGAATAAAGTATCATCATCTTTATCATCATAATCATTCAGATTAAATCTATAACTATCCTCACTTGCATTTTCACCATCTTCCCCATTAATTTCATTTCATCATCTTCATTCTCCGGACCATCATCTTCATTGTCCTGCCCATAATCTTCACCATCCCCCCCCCCCCACCCCACCCCACCCCACCCCACCCCCACATTGTATATGCTCTTCTTTAGAATTTTTCAATATTTGTTCACGGATCCTATCCAAATGCACATCATTTTCAATCATTTTTTAAAACCTCTAGCAACATTTGTATAACATGTCATAGGATGCTTCACACCCCTATTTCTAGCAACTACTTTAAAGTGCTGTAACATTAACATGTCGAAGTCATAATAATCTAATTTATGTATATCACCACCTACATAGGCATTTCAATCTCCCACAATAAACTTGCCTCCATAGTGAATAACAACAGTCAAGAACGTTGTTTTCGGATCTAGATATATAAAACATAAAAGCTTGTATAAAGAACAAACCACATTCGTGAATTATGAAGACAATTTAAATCGAACACCAAAGAAGAATCACACAGAGCAGACAGAAAAAAGAACAATATTGATCGTACTTAGGGGGTGATAGATGAAGATCAGCCACCACACAGATTCTCGTTTATTGTGAAATTTATTTTTTTTCGTCGCAGGAGTTTGCTTTGCTATATGAAATTACTTGTGTTCATTTTTCTTGTGCTAGCTTTTCTTCCACGGCATTTTCTTGTCAATGGATGTGAGGCGGAGAAAAAAGGGCCAACTTCCCTCAAACAAGGTGAGTATGTGTGTAATAAGCTGATGTGTGTGTAATAAGCTGATGCTTTGATCCACTTCAACAACAAAAATTACACTTCAATAAATAAATTTCACTTTAACACTCTGTTTGTGCTAATTTTGCGAATTGCTGGGCGTGCCAGGCGCTCAAGCGCCAATTTGTGTAAAAAAGTGTAAAAATCTAACTTCTAAAATCAAAACGAAAATAGGAACCAAATTTGATCGTCAGTTCTAATCTCCTAAATGATATGATACCGAAAAGTAAAAATGATCAAATTGCAATTCATAGGGATAAACTCCTGACATTGATTTTGTATTTTCAACAAAATGTAGGACGTTTACAAGAATTTAATAATAATAAAAACAAAGCTGGAAAGTTGAATTGAAATGCAGAAAGCCTAATAAAACTAGGAATTTTGAATGATGAATTTTGCTGAGCATTTGCAGTAAGTTGCAGAGCTTTTGTGCTGAGATTTGTTGATTCATTGATCCTTTTTTCTGTCTAGCGTTTCTTTTATTTCCTCATGGGGAGTTTGCCCACTCCTTTTGGCCATTATCTCACGATCTTCTCCATATTGCACGTTACTGTAACTGGTTTGGCGCTTTTTTTTCTTCGATTTGGGTCGGGTTTATTTGGCTATAGGTTTGGGCTGCTACAAGTTTGTGTTGGGGATCCGGATCCGCCCCCGGCTAGGCAGCGGAAGAACATAGAAAACGGCCGGGAGACGATCAATACGAAAAATCAGACAATTCCATAATCGTCATTCATAGGGTGTTCAAAAATGAATACCTTGCTGGCACTTGTGCCTGGCTCCAACCGGTATTACAAGAACCCGGCTCTTCTCGTTAGATTGCGGTAGATTATCGCCAATCCGGTCCACGACCAGAACCGAGACTCCTTCGTCAGGCTGCACTAGAAGCGCTGACGAGATCAGCACGAACAGATTCTCCTCGTCGAATTGGCCGGAAACGAATTTCCGGCGACAACGGGCGGCGGCGACGGCGGCGACGTGTGTGAGAGGAGGGAGGGGCGGCTTTGTGCTAGGGTTAGGTTTTGATGTCAAGTGTTTTGTTATTTTTTGTTAAGTCTTGCTTAACTCTAATTAAATAGACTTAAGTGTTGGACTTGAACCGGCCCAACGGGCCCGGGTCCAACAATGAACATTTAGTTCATCTCCAACACCGAGACTTCACCGTAACTCCGATCGTCGATCAGATCGGACCGATCGACTCAGTTTCCGAAACTGAATA
>KV000909.1:0-34097 GCA_001598015.1 Dorcoceras hygrometricum | reverse complement strand
ATAGTGCCTGCAAGAACCAGTTGGTCGTGTTTAGCGTACAGTACGGTCCTTTCAATCCATATATCCCGATCAGATCAACGACCATTGGTAAATCGAGAGTCGCTATAGATCCGATAGCTATGCATACATCTTGGAGATCGAATAGTGACATCACGAGTGTAACTAGGTAAACACATTTACCTAAAACACTTCTAGTACTCTGGCCAGAGATTTATACACTATTATCCCCTCAGATAGCATAGGATATCCACGCATGTCTGCGAGCGGTGAATCCTCGACAACGATGCATCGACTCCTACATGCATCGGGATCTCACCCAATCCCGACGCCTTATGACTCCAGGTGAGTCGGCAAACGGGTCAAAGTGAGATGCCTATCATGTAGAGTCTCAATGACGTTTCGAGTCGTGAGGACTAATCAGTACAACCAAGACCTCGGACTTATCCACTTGACAAATGGTAACCACTTGGAAAGTCCGAACGAGGGTAGTTCGATAGATCACCAGGTCACTATCTATCTGCATGCTCAGAACATCACAATGTTCCCTACCAATGAAACATGGTACTTCGCATCACAGATACTAGTCTCGAACTCGGGCGGCCTTATCCTCATTTTGACATCCCAATCGACTAGGAACATGTTTAGAATACACAGCGACTATTAGATGTGTTTCATGATAGCCGTCATACCCACTATCACATCTAACATACGCTTTAGTGCATTCCAGGTCTTTACTCAACGCAATTGTAAATCATTACACACTTAATGAAAGTAAAGAATGTCATATAAGAGAATGCGAATATTATATATAAAGACTGTTTGTACAAGAGTCTATAAAACTCACACGCCACAAGTTGGCCAGTTGGGCATCTACTCTAACAGTTTGGGCTCTCTTTGGGCTTATAATTTTGGTGCAAACAAATGCCCCAGCAAGAATTGGCCCAATGGGCCAATTGATTGTATTGTAGTCTATTTTCACATGGCATTACACACAGTGAGGTCCAAATATAGAATTGGACCAAGTCTTTTGGAGGAAGAAACAAGAAAATCCCAGCAGTACACTACAAGCGTGCTTCTTCTTCAGACTCCCTGAATCCCTTCTCCAAATTCCCCGTTCTATTCATGTTGATTTACCTGCCAATCCTTTGCAGTGTTCACCGTCGTACGTCTTTCACCCATATCTCTCAACTAAATCACCACAATTTCTACTCGCAGATTTCAGTTTCTACGGAGATTTTTTATCAAATCCAGGAATACCCATTTTAATGGCGCATACGGAGCAGACTACTCGGAAGTCCACCGACGGCAAAGCCCCAAGAAAGCAGCGTACCTCCATTGGTCTGATTGCACCTTCAATCTTCTCAAGTCAGCTTCCATTTCCGAGTAAGCGGCTTATGCCGCATCAAGCTGCTCGGTGACACGTGCTGCTTTTCTACTATTTTTCTCTGCATCTTCCGTCAAATAGCCAAGTCTCTTTAGAGCCTCTTGTTCAGCAGCTCTTGCAGATTCGGCTGCAGCAAGAGCATCATTGTTTGCTTTGTTTTTCTCCTTTTCCTTCTTCAAGATTTCGGATTTCAGAATTTCATTTTCTTCTGTGAGGCTCTGCAGCCGTGTTTCTTTATCCAGTAAGCTTGATGTCAGATTTTGTATGGTTGATTCTGAGTTCTTGAGCTCGACTTCAAGCTTGGATTCTTCTATTTTTGCATTCAGTCCCTTGTTCTTGCATGAATCACTTAGCAATTCATTTTTATTTTCAATAAGCTTTCGCCTCAATTCTTCAACTTCAATCATGGATGCTTGTAGTCTTTCCACCAATTTGGCTTCTCTTTTACACGAGTCTGATTTTGTACGCTCCACGAGTTCATAAGCGTTTCTTATCTGCAGTGTGCTTCGAAGATATTCCTCTCGGTACCTGCAGTCAGCAACCTCCAGGGCAGCTCTTAGTTGACTGGCTTCACGTTTAGTATTGATGAGTTCGGCCTTTACCAATCCCGATTCATCATCTTCCCTGGAAAAAGCCAGAAACTCTTCTAATTTCAAATCTGCACATGTTGCTCTTCTATTTGCTTCAGGTTTTAATCATTTTCTCTCATCCTCTTGCATTCACATCACTGCAACTCAAAACCCCCAGCCAATTGACCTTTCTTAAAAGGACAAAGTTTCTTGAAGCATCAATTGAACAGCTATCTAGGCAGAAAAGCTTGCTGGGAGTTTTCACCAACATTAGCACTAGTTTTCTTCTTCTCTGGAGTAGATCTAAACTTAGGCTCTCTAGTCTCTTTCATCGATGGAGCAGAGAAAGCATGAGAAACCAAACAGATAGCAACAAATGGGTTAGAAGCCGAACCTGGAGTTGGGTCTAGCATGATGTAATTGAAGGTATTTGGTGGCGACATACTTTCAATATTCTTCTAGTAGCCAATACCTCATTTCCACTCACGATACTTTGTTTTCAATGTCTCCATCATTACTGGGATTTTACTGATTATTGAACGTACCTTTTCAGCCTGCTTCAACACAAGGTGTGTGCCTCATTTCCAGCATTCTTCTCCACATGCAACCAACCATTTTTGAAACTTTTCAATAATCTCTTTTCTGCTAAAATCTTCCTCTTTAAAGTTGGAAATATGATTTGCCGGGCTGGTAGGATACAAGATTCCTATAACTTTTACAAGAAAATATTCCTAGAACCAGTTACTGATGTACTGAGCATGATACTTGATTCCTGTAGAAGAAATGTTGAAATAGCGCTTGGGACCATACTCGCCAAAGAAATTTCTGAAATGGAGCCTGTTGATGTTGGTAACTATGTGCAACTAGCACACTGTTTTGCTTCAATGGCTAAATGGGATGGTGTTGGGGAGTATATTTCTTTCTCATGGATACTTCTTTCGCAGGTGTTGCTAATAACAGTGTACAAGTTCAGCTTGGTAATTCACCCCACCACAAGTTCAGCACCGGGGTCCCATCTCCTTTTCCCAGCAGCCATCTGTTTGCATTGCACTTCATTGAGACCCCATCCCCCCACTACACTTCTATGCATTTTAGCTTTGTTGGTGGTTTTGTGGAGGATTGTTGTGGCTTTGATGTGTTGGTGTAGTGAGGGATTTTGATGTTTTGGGAGTCGGTCGAACTTGCTGTTGGTGGTGTTGTTGGATTTCTTGACCATGTATTGGCCTCCTTTTCGTTTCCTAAAAACAATGATAAATATTCTTCCAGAACTCTACGTACTCTAAATGGTCCTTCCCAATCAGGGGACCATTTTCCCCATTCTCTGTCCTTTGTTTCTGTGGGGAGTATCAGTTTCCATGTAACAACACCCTCATCAAAGCTCTTCCTCTTGACTTTTTTATTACATATCCTTCTCACCTTCTGCTTTTGCAAGGATACTCATTATAAACTTGCATTTGCAACTCATCAATACTTTCGAGCTTCGTTATCATTCTGCTATCTTCTTCATTAATCACCTCAGTTCCACATGACTCAAATTCCATCTCTTCAAACTTATCTAACATGTGCTGCAAATTTATTTTGTGAATGGCGGTCGCAGCTACCTCCTCTTCCTCTTTGCTGAGCTTAATCATCGTGCTCCTCCAATATGGGCTGTATCACCGGCCTATAAGGCACAATGATGGTAGTCTTGAGGATTTTTTCAAGGTTTTGTCCGGGAGTCGTACTTTCCATGCATACTGATTTTGATCTCTCTGTGTTTAGGCTCCAAATTCTGATAGGCCCAAAATCCCCATTGTAGTACCGTGCTTCAACTGTGCTTATATTGACTTGGAATGGTTGTGTATCAGCCTCTACTATTTCCACTTCATCATCCTTCCGGAATAATAACAATTAATGCATTAGAGATGGAATGCACTGATTAGCAAGGACCCAATCCCTTCCCAACAAGGCTTGGAAATTAGCAGGAGAGTTCACCAATAAAAGTGTGTACAGAGAAGGCAAACTCCCCATAGTGTCATTGGTTGGAAATACCTTTGGCTTGGTTGGATGTTCCTCCCTGGTGATAACATCAGAACTTTCTTGAAAAATTTCAGCTTCCTTTGTGTCCACGCTCTCTGATCTATGGTTAATTGACTTTTCTTCATCAACACTCCGTAATTTGAATTTTTCTGGAAAAATTACCACCTCCGTGTTGCAATCTACCGATATATGAAACTTACCCACACTAAAATCAATTGTTCTGTTTTCTTGGGCGTCCTCTTTGCTAAGCAGATCATCACCGTCCTTACTACTTTTGTCTTCAGTAGCCTTTATACAGGATTTGGACTTGCTAACCGTATTTTCTGTTGTCTTTGGTTTAGCGGATGCTCTTTGTCTCAGCATCCTTCTTTTCTGCGTTCTAGTAAGTGATTTAGGGAACTTCTTGTGCTGTGCTATCCTCCAAGCATCACTAACATCACTCCTAGGTGGGAGGACAAACCTTGGTCTATCGTGATGCCCTGCTGCCCTCACTCTTTGAGTTTTCATAGTAGACTCATTTTTCTTACTGTAACCATGCATTTTATGAGTGCTTACTGGCTGAAGCTTCAAGCAGTTTTCTTCCTCCCTCTGGTATGCCCATGACATTCGATGATACACATCGCCTGGATAGTAAGTTTCCCTTGTTTTCCTGGGAAAATATTGGTTCCTCGGTCGACTGGCCGTAGACCACCAACATTTCCTGGATTCCCCCTTCGAACATGTTTTGCTGTTGACCCACCATAATTTTTGTGAGCTTCAAACATCTGTCCTTTTGGAATCCAATAGGCCCTGATCCTTTTATTATTCATCACACGTCTTTCTTGTTTGGTATTCAAGAATTCTTTCAAATCTGTCGTATTCATATTTATAGCTGCCACTGGAGGGAACGGGTCTTTGTCTACAACCATGGAATTTTGTTTTTTCGGGGATTTCAGCACTCCCCTATTGATTATTTCCTGCAAAATATCTTTCAAAGCAAAACATGACTTTGTAGTATAGTTGTATGGATCATGATACTCACAGTATTTACGTTTCTTGATTTCTTCTTTGGAAGGTACGCTATGATCGGGCGAAAAGGTCTCCGCCAAGGCCACCTCTTCTATATCCTGATAGTAGGAGCCTAACGTTATCTTTTTCTTGTAAGACTCCTGTTTTAGCAATTCTTCATATTCGGTCACTTTTGAACACAGCTCAAAAAAGTCCCTGAACTCCATCCCTTGGAAATTCTTTCTCAACTCGAAGTCCAACCCTTTCTGTGCCATTTTGACAAACTCGCATTCCAGTAAGAATACTTTGCACATGTTCTTCATCTTTTTTATTCTGATTTTTAATCTTGAGAAATTTTCAAGATTTGCCAACGTTCCACATTTTATTGTGAACCTGGCAACGTGCTCTACCGCTGATTGTCCATCTTCTCCGGTGAATAAACTGAAATCTGGAATCTTATAACCTCTCGGGTATGGATTGTTGTGGTCTATCATCTCTGGATATGGTTTGTGAAACTCAGGACGTCCTATCAATCTCAAAGCCGGTCCATACAATTTCTGTACAGTTTCTCTTACCAGTCTAAATCAATTATACATGTGTTCCTGTTCTGGAGGGGATGATTGTAAAATCGTGCCCCCCGAGCTTCATAAGCGCCATTGTCATCATTGATGTCAGTGCTCTCAACTGGGAAGCCCATACCTTCTTCGCAAAGATCAGGCTGATTCACTGGGTTAGTCGCATTATACAGCTGATGGAGATGAGGTCTCGGGTTTCCATTTTCGTTCCCTCTCACATTTGCAGGACTTCTCTGGAAAACTGTTTCCTCTCTTCGATGAGGGGACGTGTACCTTTCTTCCAGAATTGAGGGAGTTGGGATAGAGCGGTGAGTTTCACCTGCTCCAGAACTCCCCACACCTTGTTTTGGTTCTTTGTGTTGGAAATTTCTTTGATTCGTGGACTGAGTGATGTGGCTCACCACTGCTTTCACATAAACCAAAATACCTTCAGCCATCACTTTGGAAGCCTCTTCTAAATCAGCCACATCCTTATCTGGGGTATGTTCGTGTGGCACAGCAGGTCGTTTTGCCACAGGTTGGCCATGAGATTGGCCTTCAATACGGTCCAGCATGCCTTGGACAGATATTCTCCGTTGGTTGTCATCTGCAGCTTGGAGTTCTTCCAATTCTGGCATGTTGTCATCTTCTTTGTTTTTGTCAGTTTGCTCTCTTCTTTTAGGCGGCATATCGGTGTCCCACTGGGCGTGCCAAATTTTTTTTGTGCTAATTTTGCGAATTGCTGGACGTGCCAGGCGCTCAAGCGTCAATTCATGTAAAAAAGTCTAAAAATCTAACTTCTAAAATCAAAATAAAAATAGGAACCAAATTTGATTGTCAGTTCTAATCTCCTAACGATATGATACCGAAAAGTAAAAATGATCAAATTTCAATTCATAGGGATAAACTCCTGACATTGATTTTGTATTTTCAACAAAATGTAGGACGTTTACAAGAATTTAATAATAATAAAAACAAAGCTGGAAAGTTAAATTGAAATGCAGAAAGCCTAATAAAACTAGGAATTTTGAATGATGAATTTTGCTGAGAATTTGTAGTGCAGAGCTTTTGTGCTTAGATTTGTTGATTGATTGATCCTTTTTTCTGTCCAGCGTTTCTTTTATTTCCTCATGGGGAGTTTGCCCACTCCTTTTGGCCATTATCTCACGATCTTCTCCATATTGCACGTTACTGTAACTGGTTTGACGCTTTTTTTTTCTTCGATTTGGGTCGGGTTTATTTGGCTATAGGTTTGGGCTGCTACAAGTTTGGGCTCTCTTTGGGCTTATAATTTTGGTGCAAACACACTCTAAGTTTGAATCGGATTGAATTAAACAAGTTCCAATAAAATGTCAAATCAGTGATGTAAATCAGATGTGGACAAGATATCGGACCAAAATCAAAAAATTGAAAAAGTTACACGACCATTTTGACAATTTTCCCTTCATAATTATATGAATAATGCAAAAATAACAATACATATAATAATTGTTACAGGAAAACCTTCGGATCAATGCATATCTTTTTTATTTGATGGATAGCTGAGTGGAAGTGTTTTGACCATTGTTTACAAGATCGGATCACCTAGTTCAACCAAAGATCGGTCACGGATCTTATCCAGGCCATATACGGAAACCATATTATCAGTAAAAAGCCAATAATACATGTTCATTTTTTTTTAATTTTTTTGAATTTAATTATTTTGATATTTAAAATCTTAAATTTTGCTTTTCCTTTCATAAATTTAAATATATTTATTGGGTTAAGCGTGCTGGGATGGCTAACCTTCGAGAAGTTCTTGTACGTCAAATTATTAACGTTGAGCCACTTGATCTGGTTGGATAAGTGGACCCTAAAATGACTGACGTTAGATCTGAGCGTGTAATACTACTCTATTTGAGATAGAGCCGACAGTAGGGAAATGATCAGGCTGTCTCTAAGTGATATAATGAGTCGACACAAATAATTAGACACACATATTCCCATAGTCATGGGCCTAATGTCCTGAAACAAATACACAAAATAGATGCACTCTGTGCTGCAACATGTACAAGGAAATAAAGTTGTATATTAGCTAACAGTTATAACTTTTAGTGGTAAATACTTGATCATAGTATATATGATTATTTGGATTTTTTAACTTTGTAAAAATATTATTTTATTCAGAGTTTGTTTAATTATAAATATTAATTTATTCAGTGTTTCTTTAGTTTTGTATATATATATATATATATATATATATAAATTCGATATATTTATTTTATATATGAATTGTTTTAAATTTAAAATTTGGTGAATATATATTATTATTTATCATTTTTATATGCATTAATATCTTGATAACTTAAATATATTATGCATTATATTTTATTATTGTTGTTGGATATTTAGATTTTGTGTATTAACCAGAATAATATATTCACTTCTTAATAGCTGAATACTTATTGAGTTAGTAGAAAGATAAGATCAGATGAGTTGCATTAGATAAGTGAAGGTATAAAAAACAGTTGAGTTGCAGGAGTAACGATAAAATCAGTTGAAGACGAAAGGATTAGATCAGTTGCAATTATTCAATATCATCAGTTTAAGAGCTGAATAGAAGTCGTTTAGCTCTACAGCACAGATGCAAAAGATCAGATCACGTGAAGAAACAAACAAGAACATAAAGAGATAAGATGCTCGGATGAATGAACAGCTCTAGGGAAAAAACTCAGAGGTACAAGGCTACAAATCGGCGATACAGATATTGATAAAAAATCATTTCTAACAAATCTCCGAATATTAAAGCCTTTGGTCTAAAGGATTTATCAACTATGGAAAACATCATGATATCAAAGAGAATGATTCAGCAATGTTTTCCGTATGCAGCTTAAAGGTCGATGGGCATTTAGTGCTAAGTACTCTTCTTGGAATGATACAAAAATAACATTAAATGCTCATGTATTATCTCTGAAAAGCCTTAAAGATTAGTGTTATTGTGAGTACTGTTCGAACTTATTACATTGAAGAGGAAGACTTTAAGAGGCTGATAAGATGAGAGAACAAAATATACAACAACGATGGCAGAGAACAAAATCGAACGACGTCAATTGTAAACAAAACTGCGAAAAGTGATCAGTCGTCACTCTCAATATTCATCAACTCATTTTCACTGAGATATCAGATCAATTAAGAACACTTAGAGCGATATTATTTTTTGTATAAGAATTAGTAATATGACAAATTGTGTTTCTGTTCAGAGTTAAAAAGTCTAGGAGTTTCATTTCAGGTATTGTAACTGAGCTGAAATGCGTTTGTATAACAAGATTGTACTAATCAAAATCTTCTAGATAATCCTAGTGGAAATAGAAAAAAGGGAGACGTATAAAGTTAGTCTTCGAACTTTAGAAACAAATTTCTCGTCTTACTCAATTTTTATCTGTTGTCTTTAAGATTACTGTTAAATCAAGTTCCGCACAATATATGTAGCTTGAATAACATATCAGACCAATAACTAATGAATTGTTAAATCAGATCAACTTATCCAAAAATTTTAAAAGTGTTTATTCACCTTCTCTAAAATGAATAACGTTCATTATCTGTCAAATAACATAGGTTGATTGTATATAATATCATTTTGTAGCAGTGAACATGTAGTATTAAAACGTGCATGTGCGAGAAAAATACTGGAACGAATAACCTCTCCGGAAGATCTCGTGCATCAAGCTGCTGAATTTGTACCGTTTGATCTGGTTTTCTAGGTGGGTCATACATGAGAGACACCAAATCCTTTCGGTACTTTATTTCCATCCAAAATAGGATTGGTTGTTGACAAATGATAAGATTGTCTCAAAGAGGTATAAGATTGCAGTGCAACACTCCCTTTCTGGTTTAGTAGCAGCCCGTCGACACTCAAATAGATGCAACCACTCATCTCCTCTTAGCATGGGGATCTACTATGGCACAAATATCAGCAAATAAAGTTGTCTTTAACAGATAAATATAACTTTTGGACTGGTGATAAGCGCTTGATTGATATCAAAACAAGTCATTGCTTCGAGTCTCCAAGAAAGTGTATTCGAAATTCTTATAGGGTGGTTTGTTGAATTAAATATGCATTGGTGAAATTAGTATCGAAATCGAGCTTATCCCAGTTTAAGCTCTGATAGGAGCTTCGTCTGAAACACTTCTAATACTCTCTGACTTGTTTCTGTGGGTGTAGGTGACCCGAGATGTATTGTCCCGAGGACAAAACTTCTGATCTGTGGTTATAGATCACCCGTCGTGCACGTTTCCTTCCGATTGTCCAGAATGTACTCTAGTTCATTCACCGCCAGCAGTTCGTTGTTCGAGCACTGACCTCCTGAGGAAAGACCTTTCGACCTCCAGACCGGGTAGCAGCTTATCGGCTAAGAAAAAATTCAGTTGCATCGATATGACATAGGCGAGCTCATAAATTAAACAGCTGAATTATGAAAATATATATATAATGGACCAGAATTGGAGAAGAAAATATAATGAACAAGAAAGACAATTTCCCTTTTTATTTGCAAATAATTTGATCGTGTCAAATGTAAATCGACACATATTCATGCACAGTGTCGATGTGTCACTAAGAACTCAGTCCCTAGTTCCATATTCTCAATCTTCAATATATACCCAAACCTAACTTGGATCAAATACCATAAAACCATTCTGTCATTTTGATTCGAAAGAAGTCAATTATCATGTCGGGTAAGCAGCAATGTGTCAAAGTTTTGATGTTTCCATGGTTGGCTCACGGCCATATATCCCCATTCACAGAGCTGGCCAAGAGGCTTATAGTTATTCAAAGAAATGTTCATGTTTTTTTATGTTCAACTTCCGTGAATTTAGAGCCATTGAGAAAATCCATTGACGAACCTTCAATAGAGTTCGTGAATTTTCACCTCTCTACCACTGAACTTCCCGAAATTTATCATACTACCAGGAACCTGCCATCCCATTTGATGCCAGTCCTCAAAACTGCATTCGATGACTCCAAGGAAAGTTTTCGGAGCGTTGTTAAAACCGTCAAACCAGACATTATAATCTATGATTTCATTCCGCCATGGGCCCCACAAGTGGCCGATGAAGAGGGAATAGCTTCTATTATTCTCTACATTTTTTGTGCGGCATCTATAGCTCTCCTTGCGCACTATATCATTCACCCTGAGATGGAGTATCCTTTCGAGTCCATGAGACTTTCAGAGACTGAGCGGAAGTTATGTGATGTAATAGATATGGTTACAGGTGATGCTGCGGGTAGGGACAGATTTCTAGGACCCTTTGAAAGGTCCTCGACTTCTTTTATACTGATCCACTCTTCCAATCAGGTTGAAGCTGATTACATTGGTTACTTGTCCAAACTAATGAAAACAGAGGTCGTTCCAACTGGGTTTCTCGTTCAAGAGCCGGCTGCAGTAGAATCTGGTGATGATGTTGTGTTGTTGAATTGGCTGAGTAAGAAAAATCCCAAGTCAGTGGTGTTGGTCTCCTTCGGAAGTGAGTCTTTTCTGTCAAAAAAAGAGATGGAAGAGTTGGGTCTAGGATTAGAAAGTAGTGGGGTGTCTTTTATCTGGGTTGTTAGGTTTGCTGTTGGGGAAAAAATGAGCCTAGATGAGGCACTGCCAAAAGGTTTTATAGACAGGGTAGGAGATAGAGGCTTGATAGTTGAAGGGTGGGCACCCCAAGCTAAGATACTGACCCATTCGAGTGTGGGAGGGTTCGTGAGTCATTGTGGTTGGAGTTCGATTCTGGAGGCAATAACATATGGTGTACCTGTTATTTGTATGGCGAGGAAACTGGACCACCCGATAACTTCAAAGTTGGTCGTTGAACTGGGGATTGGGGTTGAGGTTCGGAGGGATGGGGAGGAGTTTACTCGAGGAGAGATCGCAAAGGCTATCAAGAAAGTGGTTGTGGAGGAAGAGGGAAGAGAGATAGGAAGGAAAGTGGATACGTTGAGAGACGAGGTCAGAAGGAAACGTGACGTCGAAATTAATGCAGCTGTACAAAGGATCGTGCAGCTTGCACAAGCTTGATGAAGTACTTGCAATTCGGTTCTTTGGCACGTCAAATCCAGTGGACTAAGCACCTCCATAGTTTCCCTGGATTCGTACATTGGAATTGAAATAATCTCCCTTTGCATGTTGAAACAATAAAAATTTAGTTTCTTGTTGGTTTGTGTTAAAAAAAACTATCTATTTTCAGATTAAGTATCCGAAATCTCCTATCTGGACTCGGCTTTATTGTCAAGTAGTGTTGTTTTTCTTGGTTATAAAATTCCTACCTTTTTAGCGAAGTTGCGACTGCATCTGATTTTATGTGTGTAGCGACGTCGATGCTGATGCATCTAATTTACAAATTATTCGCTGATTGAAGGTAACGATCGATGCTCCCCTTACATATTTGTCTATTATGTTCTTTCAAGTTTAGACATC
Organism: Dorcoceras hygrometricum; assembly: GCA_001598015.1. Classification (NCBI taxonomy): domain Eukaryota; kingdom Viridiplantae; phylum Streptophyta; class Magnoliopsida; order Lamiales; family Gesneriaceae; genus Dorcoceras; species Dorcoceras hygrometricum. Next base: position 22,144 of record KV000909.1, on the reverse strand, counting down.
ATTCTTTCAGGCCAATAAATGCCAATGTAATTATTGGTTTTAGAACAATTAGACGCATGAATTTGGAAGCACACTGTCGAGGGATTTGTTCACAGTAAACAGCAAGTGACTGTAAGGGATTTGTTCACAGTAAACAGCAAGTGACGGTAATTAACAAAACTTTATAACAGTTATTTTCAGGGGAAAGCCAAAGAAGAAAAACTGCTACTCTATCGACCTTTTGCAAGCTGCACAAGCATTGAAACTGTCAAATCCATTTCATCATCAAAGTTCCCTCTAACCTCACCACTCAACTTATCCACATTCCTCGCCATCTCTTTTCCTTCTTCTTCGACCACCACTTTCTTCACCGCCTTGGCGATCTCTTTTCTAGTATACACCTCCCCATCCCTCCGGACCTCAATCCCGATCCCAAGTTCAGGAACCAACCTCGAATTCATCGGTTGATCAAGTTGCATTGGCATAGCAATAACAGGTACCCCACACGTTACCGCCTCCAGAATCGAATTCCAGCCACAATGACTCAAGAAGCCTCCTACATTCGGATGCTTCAAAATTTTAGCTTGGGGTGCCCACCCTTCAACTATCATGCCTCTGTCTCCAATCCTCTTCCGAAACCCCTGCGGCAATGCATCATCGAGATCCATTTCCTCTCCCTCGGGAAACCTAACAACCCAAATAAAAGGCACTCCACTGATTTCTAGCCCTAAAGCAACCTCCTCTGCCTCTTCTTTTGTTAGAAAATACTCACTTCCGAAGGAGACAAACACCACGGACTTGGGATTTTTCTTACATAGCCAATCCATGAGCTTACGATCGTCGGATTTTTTAGCAGGTTCTTGGATAAGAAACCCGACTGAGACCACCTCTTTTTTCACTAATTCAGACAAGTAACTAATGTATTTAGCTTCGATTTTATTCGAAGTGTTTATCATTATAGATGAAGCCGATGACCCTCCGAAGCATCTTAGGAAATCCTCCTTATTGTTATCGCTATCTGTTGCAGCATTTAAAATCTGATTCTTCTCTCTCTCTGTCCTTGAAAATCTTAGTGACTCGAAAGGAAACTCCTTCTCAGGTTGAATGGCATAGTGGACTATGCAAGAAGTGCATGCTGCACCACAAGGGAAGAGAACAGTGGAACGTATTCCCTCTTCCGAAGCCATCACTGACGCCCATGGCTGCATGAAATCGTAGACTAAAACGTCTGGTTGGATGTTTTTAAGAATGTTTCGGAAATTTTCTTTGGATTCAATGAATACAGTTTTGAGAGCGGGCATCAAATGGGTTGGAAGGTTCTTGGTAGTATGGTATTTTGCAGGAAGTTCAGAGGATGAAAGGTGAAGTTCGACGAATTCTAATGAAGGCTCATTAATGGACTCTCTAAAAGACTCTAAATTCACCGGAGTTGAACACAAAAATACTTGAAAATTTCTGGGAATGAGTTTCTTGGCCAGAACGGCGAAGGGGGATATATGGCCGTGAGCTAACCATGGAAACATCAAGATTTTGTGATGCTGTGGCTCACGCGACATGATTATAGGGTTCTACCGGGTCTAGATACCGAGGAACCAGAATGGATTTGTTGGGATTTTTTTTTTCGTATCGATATGAATAAGGTTTTATGAGACCTTGACACCGTGAGGTTTGGGTATATATTAAAGGTGGGAAAGGGTACCAGTGTGTTCTTGATGATCACGGTACAAGACGTGTCAACTTTATATCAAAAGTACAATGTTTATTTACAGACACGATTTATATGATTGAAAGAAATCCTTTGAATTTTATTTCATTATATGTACTGTAATGACATGTGTCTGGATAAGATGCCTTGAAAATAATATACAATTTATACAGCGTAGGGAGCATGAATCATCCAATTTGTCATCATTAAGAACTACTGTTCATTTGTTCATAACAAGTATAAATAATATTTTCAAGACCAAAAGAATAAACTATTTTTCATTCTATTAGTGTAACAATTCAGAAATTAAAAATAGGGCATTTTTGTAAATACAAAATTCGAGAGATGAGCTGTATATATTAGCTGAATGAATCACAAACACCAAATCATTGTAGTCTTTCTCACTGAGACATCAAAGAAGTATTAGTTAGTCACACGGCCTACGATCTAGTGTGCAACAGCGGGCTAGGAGTTCTCGCAGCTTGAGGGCTGTTGGATCGTGTTGTACAGAGAGCTTTACGATCAAATCTTCTAGTGGATCCTTCCAGCAATGAAAGAAGGGGAGATGTAGGAGATTGAGCTCCAAACTTTCATAAATAAATCCATAGTGTTTGTTTTCTTTATAGCTTACTGCATTCACACATACATGTGTTTTAAACTGTATTTAAAACATTCAATTGTCAGAGAGTAGTTCAAATTATTTCCGCATGATTTTATATCATACCTGTTCTACTTCTCGATGCTCAAACCTTTCAAGAACCAAAGCTATTGCAGCTCATATTTTCACAGACCAGATCGCACGCGATCTGGACCAGCACGCAGCACGGCTGCGTACTGATCCAGCTTAGGCGCAATTTGCCTTTTCGATGTTGCATGTTGTTTTTCAAAACCGATTTTTATATGCACGTAATCTGTGTTTTCGATCCATGAACCAATGATTATCGGTCCCTAATTTCCATCAATTTTGTCCAGTAAAATAATATATTTAATTTTATATATGAGGTTAAATTAAATAATATTTGTTTTAAGAAATAATAAATATTTTAAAAAAGTTTTTAAGTTTGAGCTCCAATTTATTTTTTTCAAAACTGCCGAACATATATTTTTTAACTTTGAAATTTTTTGGAAATTCATTATGAAAAATAGATATAGAATTATATGTAGAAGTTTCTCGTAAATGACGTCAAATTAAAATACACGAAATAATATATATTAGTGCTAAGAACTTAAAATAAACAAAATTAGAAAAAAAAAAGGTAGATTACTGCGATCAGATAATATTAAATAAATCGAATTATATAAAGTTGAAGGGTGCAAAAGGAATAATTGTTATCTTTACAAATTGATTTACGAAGAAAAGTTAAAAGATTTTGAACTAATTTGCAACCTCGGAAAAACTTCCAGATCTTGAACTAAGAAACAGAACGGAGTTCACATAACCGAAGAAATTAGAATTTATACAAGATAATATCATTCAGATTATATTTGAATAGAATTAAAGTAATCTGATATATGATAACCAAAAAGTCATTCATATTGCGCTTGAAGTTTGAACCATATATTTTTCAAAACTACCCAACACATATCTTTCAACTTTGAAATATTTTGGAAAATCATGATAAAATATGATTTATAATTATATATAGAAGTTTTTTCTTAAACGAACATCAAGTTCAAATTCACGAAATAATATAATTATATTTAAAAAAATTAAAATAAAAAAATTTAAAAAATTAAAATAAAAAATAGACTACAGCGCTGTATTGTGTAGCACGTGGTTACTCTGTATTTGGGATGCTGCAGTTGGTTTTATTTTTTCCATCAATGGTAAGTTACGTATAAAATATGAATTTCACAACATCCCCCTGTGTCATGAGGCTGAGCCCATTATCAAAAAATAATATATGAGGCCACTTGTTTAAATGGGCTGATTAGATCTTGAATCCTACTTACTGCTCGGTCCTATATGATAACAACTGTTTTTCAAGGCCCGTCTACATAATCTCCTTCTCCTTCCGGATTCAGTGACGTCGCCGTGGGTTTTCCACTATACCGGAGAGACTGCGCAATAATGGAAACTGGAACTACTTATATGGAGCCGAATATTGACCCGGATATCCACGAGAATTTATCTCCAAATTCGAGTTTGAAACCGAAAATAGTGGTGATAATGGGAGCCACAGGTTCAGGAAAATCCAAGCTGGCCATAGATCTTGCTTCCCACTTCCCCATCGAAATTATCAACGCTGATTCCATGCAGGTGACACTTTTTTCGATGTTAATGAAGTCTCAATGTCTTCCGCGATCGGTTATTTTGTATGTTTTGTTATAAAAAAATCCATTTTTGCTCCCGCTAGATTTGGTGTACCAAAAACCAGACTAACTAGTATTCGTAGGTTTATCAAGGACTGGATGTTCTTACTAATAAAGTTGGGGTGCATGAGCGGAAAGGTTATTGCTTTCTTTCCTATCGCTTGCGCTTATATTAGCATTTTATGATGTTTGAATCACTGAAGTCGTTTTTTTAATTATGGTTGCTCATGTTTTCCTACCTTCTGAGCAGGAGTGTCGCATCATCTGCTTGGGACTATCAATCCAGATACTGAATTCACCGCTAAGGATTTTCGGGAACATGCTATTCCGGTTAGATGAATTTATTGTTTGTTTAAGTAATGATATTCTCTCTTTATTTTTATTTTATTTTATCATTTTTGCTTCATGTTTTCTTGTGAGAATTTCTAGGAAGTTGGCTTGTCAGGTTTTCAAAATTGGTTGAGAAGCATTCTGAGTATATAGGTTTTTTTAGATGATTAAAATAGATGTATGAGATTGAAAAAGTACTAAGTAGGATTATATTGATCTTCTGAGATTTGCTTGCACTTATATTCGTTTTTCGTCTGAGTACAGTTCTTGAAATACACAGTTATTTTAGTCAATTCTGGTATACAAGCCAGGCAGATGCTTCCATATTTGCTTCCTGGCTGCTGGATTTTAAAACAAATGCTTAGGAAAAGAAAAGTATCCAGGGCTTCCCGAATGTTTGGAGCATGATTTATCGTTAATATTTCCTCTATTGAAGATATTTTGCACTACTTATTGCTAATCCTTTTGAGCTATATTTTATCTTCAACAATTGTGAAAGTTAATATCTGTGAGTGAGCTTAAACTTGTTCTTTTACTTGTCTTGTTCTCATCTTTTCTTCTTTGATTTTATTTTAGCTCATTAATGAGATATGGTCACGCAATTGCTTGCCTGTTATAGTGGGTGGAACAAATTACTATATCCAGGTTAGCTGACATATATTATATATCTTTGTTTATCTTAATACTAATTCATTGTCCTGGGCAAATTGATTGAATAGTCTGGACCATCTCATATTAGTCTTTTGGGTGTCATAATATTTCTTTAATTGTTCCTAACAAGAAACGGATAATTTTTCGTTTTATCTTCAGGCTCTTGTTAGCCCCTACTTGTTAAATGATCTGGCAGATGATCTGGAAGAAAATCGCTCACTCGAAGCTCCAGGTTCACCGAACATGTTGCCGTTTTTGTTGACATAACTTTATGATCTGGAATTTCACATTTTGAGTAAATTTACAAATATCTTGGGAATTAACTGCAAGAATAACAGTGTCCTGCTTTTTGTAGGAGATAACAGAAAACAAGATTCTGATCTTGAAGCCATGAGTGCAACTTGTCATTATACCCATAGCCGTCTTACAAACCTTGACCCGGTTGCAGCAAACAGAATTCATCCAAATGATCACAGGAAGGTGATATTTTTTCCTAAGCTCATACTGGTATATGAAGTTGGATATTTGGTCTTCATTGTTACATATTTGTACTTTGTGTCGCTCAAAAATTAATTACATAAAATCTTATTGCAGAATTGGTTTGTTTTGATATAGACCAATTGTTGGCATCTTGGCCATGAATGTTCTCTTTTTCTTATTATATATAGTTTGTTGATGAACAGTTTACGTGGGAACTGTGAACCAAACTTGTAATCTTGTTAGGTTTTCTTGGCTAGGCCATTTATAATATCCAGCTTCCTATGATTTCTGCTTCGAATTTTCTGTCAAAGTTTTAAGTTTCTGCTCTCCACTGATGGACGACTAGAAAACCGTGATTTTATGATCAAACATTCCCAGCTTTGTATGCCCCTTAATCTTTTCATTCAGAGTTCAAGGATGATTAATAGACTTTTTCACAGTGGTCTAAGTTGAACTGTAAATGCAGAAATATAATTTAATATAATGTATATTGGGTTCCTCATAACAATCATGACATCTATGCAGAAAGTAATGTGGCGAAGCCATGGTCAATTTCGTTGCCTGCTTCCATTTCTATTTATAATTTGGGTTCATGATTTTTTTTCTTGACAATCACAGATCAGGCAATATCTAACTTTATATGAACGTTGGGGTGTACTCCCAAGCAAGCTCTTCCTGGGGAACACCATGCAGGTTTGTTGAAAAGCTTGGCTTTCCTAGTACCTTCATATTGAGTACTGGAGTGGTTTTATATCTGATATGAAGTAACTATGCATATTTCTAAATTTTGTCTTTTGAGGAAAAATGTGTGTTGTCAATATTTTCAATTTGATATAAGATCATAAGCATACCAAATTATTGATTTGTTTATGTTTACAGTTCCAGCTACCTGCAAATGAAATGAGCACCTTTCAATTTTTATTGCTTCGATAAGCTTTCTAGATATAAATTTTAAAGCTCGTCTGAATAAAGCTACCTCCGGTCTTAATGGACTGAAGAAGAGAGAACTTATTGGCACAATCTTTGATTAATTATCGGCATACAAATATGGCAGGGCAGAACTGGGGTCGAGTTGATAATTTAAGATATAATTGCTGTTTTATATGTGTGGATGCATCGCTGCAAGCCTTGGATCAATATGTGAATCAAAGAGTCGATTACATGGTTGAAGCTGGTCTTGTTGAAGAAGTTTGTGAGATTTACAAGTCTGATTCAGATTATACACGAGGTCTACGACAGGCAATTGGTGTCCGGGAGTTTGAGAATTTTCTAGGATATCAGAACTCTGAATGTCAAAAATCTTCCCAGTGTCCTAAGATGCATAAAGACAATTTGTGTGAATTTATCAACTCCTCTGGAGACCCGTCTAAATTTATGTTAAAAGAAGCTATTGACAAGGTGAAACTGAACACCAGAAGACTTGTTCGTCGTCAGGTAAGTACAATATGTTTGGTATGTTTCTAAATAATGTGCCGCCCCAATCTACTATTGCACTACATCCTCATGCAAGCATGTGGTTTTTTTTTTTTTACAGAAGAGAAGGCTAAACCAACTTCAAGTGCTTTTTGGATGGAAGATACATTATCTTGATGTTACAAGTTGTATATCTTGTAAGTTACTCTCTTTCTTGGGACATATCTTGATGAATTCATCAATCAGAGATTATGCATGACTGTGAATGGAGGTGACCTTTTATTATAGGTACTTTGGATGAATCATGGGCAGTTAATGTGGTTGAACCATCTGTTAAAATTATTGGATCTTTCCTTGAAAATAGTGTTAGTTCAGACGATGCAGGACAAAGTTGTGAAGGAACAACTGATCTGCCCCATAGAGACCTTTGGACTCGATATGTTTGTCAGGTGAGTTGAAGTGGACTATGACTGCGTCTTAATAGAAAGGCTCATTTAGAAAATGAAACAACATTGATGCAACAGAGATGTTTGGTTTGCTATTTTCATTTTCGAGAGTGCTTGAAAAATTAGAAATCACCGAGCCAGAACGTATTGCTTCTACGAATACTTCATTATTCATGTGAAAGAAATAATGAAGTCTATTTGACAACCATCTGTTTAGACATATGAATATTTTTGTTTTCCCTTTTTAAAAAAACACTTTCAAAACCTTTTGGTTAAAACATGAATGTAGTGCGCCTTATAACCAATCCCCATAAAATTCTTTTCCTCTACGATGTGGTAATATTTCCGCTTATTGACCATCTCCTGTTGCTTGGTTTCTTGTTAGGCATGTGGTAATAAGGAGCTTCGAGGTGCCCATGAGTGGGCGCAACATAGACAAGGGAAGGGGCATCGAAAACGAGTGTCTCGGCTGAGGATGTCCTTAGATTTGCCAAAAAGATAGTGTTATCTTGTTTTCTTGCTGATGATTTCTTGTCACCAACTTTTATAGTCAAGTATGATTTGTTTTGATTCATAGCCTATTTTTTCGTTGTGCAGAGCTTTCATACTATCCGTTTCAAATTCTAAATTTACAAACTAACGTCAGTCCAACAATCGAAAACGCGCGCGCGTGTGTGTATTATAATAATACTGATTTGAGTACATGTGTGATAAGAAACACTTTGTTAATGCGTTTAATATTGAAATTGTTTTCATATTATAAAAGTCACAGTACAAAACGATTAATGACAATTAAAACTAATTGGGAACGCGATAACTGGATTGTAATAAAGGAATTGTAAGAAGTTTATTCCTTTTCTTGTACAAATTGTGAGACGTTATATATATGTATATATTCAATTTGTTTAGGCTTATATGTATTTTATTAAATAATTATTTGAAATCTAAATTTTATAAAATAATTTCTCTTATGTTAATAAACGAACATAGTAATTAAATATTTAAATAAAAATTAAATAGTGATAGATCGGTGGAAACATAGGAAAAATAATGTTAAGTATCAAAACTGGACCAGATGATTAAGTTAGATGAAAAAGGAATATAAGTCAAATAAAATAATTAATTTACATAACATCTCCTTGATGAACTTGAGAGACTAATGTGAACATATACATACGTACGTACGTGTGCAGATATATTTACATTTGGTTTTAAAAAATAAAGCTAAAACTCAAGATACCACAAAAAAAACATACCTCACGTTTCCATTTCGTTATATTAAGTGAGTGGACTTGGATTATATGGCCATTATCCGTTGGTCCATAACCTTGTTTCGTGGGAACGAGAGTGTGAGTGTGGTGACTTCTTACAAAGTAATATTTTCCACTGATGCTGACATTGTCCAACTGAATCTTGTGAAGCATATTTAATATTTTTTATAGGACAGCTTCTTGATAACTGATTGATCGATTGATTGAGTGGCTGAAAAGTGAACAAGGGATGCTCATTTTGTCCTCTCACCGGCCATGCACTAAAATATCATAGGAAGAAATGGATATATATAAAAAATTTGCGGGATTTTCTTCTTTTCTTTCTTCCCGTGTTCAACATGTCCCCACCTCCTCTGCGTAGTCAAATTTTTCAAGTGAGACTCCCATATATTTCACATCCTCCCGTGAGAGTCATATTTCACTGTAGGTGAAATACCCTGTCAATAGCGATAAACACCATGCAAGTCAAGTCAACAAGTATGGTACCACGATACGAAGTTGATACCATATGGAGAGAGGTTCTCGGTATTCGAGGAGCATAAGCCCCTGCTCGGTACGTCGATTTTTTCGAAGTAGAATTCCCGAGGAGGCAAAAGGGTATAAGACTCATTTCTTATCATGATTAGACAAACAAAGTGTATTCAGTTGCTACAAGACCCATGTATTATCATGATTAGCCAGATAACGTGTATTCAGTTGCTGCAAGACTCATTCCTTATCATGATTAGTCAGGTAGCATGTACTCAGTTGCTGCAAGACTCGTCCCTTCTCATGATTGACCAGTAACGTACACAACCGATTTCGTCCTTTTATAAATATCCACGTATACTTCACTTTATGATTCATTTGCAAACTCATACCTTCTTGGCTTGTATACACTCACATCCTTTCCCGATTACCCGATTTGACTTAAGCATCGAAGGGATTTCATAGGAAACACATCTGGTGCTCTCTAACGTTTGATTTTGAGTGCAGGTACAACGTTTAGGATTCGAAAGAGAAAGCTCGTTAGGTACTTGGGGGGGTGAAAAGAAATCTCAGGTCAGGACCCGGGGACGTTTTTAGCATCAATTGGTGCCATCTATGGAAAACCAAAAATAAAAGAGAGTTGAAATGCCGCCAAAGAGGATCCGAGCTCAAAATAGCTGGGATTCCTTGATCAAGAAAGTTCCCTGGGAGAACCAAGTGGAAGAGGGGCCCTCATGGCAAAACGTATTATCCAGTTGGTAGCCACCACTATCGAGCAAGTATTAGCCTGGCGAGGGGAAACTCGCCCAGAACCAGGATCACAACTGCAGGCCAAGGAAGTTAAAAAGCTCTAAGAGGAGGTGCAACAATTGAAGGACTCTCAATCAGGCCTGCCTCTAACCCCAAATCGTAGAATTGCTTTCTCCGACATCATGTTATTGGTGGAATTTACCACCACATTTCAAATTTCCCAGCATCGGGGAATATGATGGTACCGAGATCCCGAGGACCACCTTTCTCGCTTTGAGAACACTGCCTTGCTGCATCAGTATCCTAACCCAATTAAATGTGCGGTCTTCCTGACAACTCTTATTAGATCGGCTCAGCAATGATTCAATCTGTTGCGCACCGGGAAGATCGCGTGCTTCCAATATTTCAATAAGATATTCCTGTGCCAATTTGCGAGTAGAAAAAAAGTGATGACCACGTTAAACCTTTTAATGTAAAGGACAGGAAAGCCTAGGAGATTACATCTGGCATTTCAATGGAACCACCATTGAGGTGCCATCAGCCACTCCAGACTTCTTGATTAGGGCATTCACTCAAGGCCTGTTAGGAGGTGATTTCTTTAGGTCTCTAATAAAAAAGCCTCCTAGAATTTTTGACGAGCTCTTAACCCGATCAAAGAATAATGTTAATGTGGAAGAGGTACAATCTGCTAGAAGGATCGACCAGAAGGGGGCCTTCATGTCTTCTAGGATGTGTGAGTGGGAAGACCCTTTTTCCCGACCACAGCGTCCCCAAGGACCAGTCCTGCTGGGACAGTCTAGGCCTCGAACACTGTTAAAGGTCAATAAGGTGAGGGCACTCAAAATCTATGATGAAAGGAAATTGTTCCAGAGGCCAAGAGGCAGCAAAGGAGGGCCTCAAAAGCCTCGATCTGACAAGTTTTGCGACTTCCACAAGGAGTATGGTCACACTACCCATGAGTGTTGACATCTTGATAAAGATTAGGAGCGCATTGTGTATTATTATCCCGACATGAAAGAAGCATTAGTGAACGGTTTCCCGAGCAATCCGATGAAGAGAGTACGGGACCAGCCCGAACACTATTAGAAAAAGTGAAGAGAAGGGGGGAGAAAAGTAGAACGCACGTGCACCTTCAGCGGAGGTCCCTCCTGGCCGCAATAATCCCCTCCCTCTGGAATAATTATCAACATGATCTTAGGGGGATTTGCGGACGATGATTCAAACTGAGTGATGAAATCCGGAGGACGTCGTCGAGAATATGCATGTGGTGGTGTCAAAAGAGCAGAGGTTGCCCATTATCTCTTTTGTTCATGATGATTTACCAATAGATACCAAAACACATAATGATGTCTTGGTCATCTGGGCTATGTTTGAAAACTATGACGTAACCCAAGTTTCCATCGACTTAGTGAGCTCAGTGAATGTATTATTCAAGGAATCCATGGAACAGATGGACTTGGGAACTACCCGATCAAACCCGTGAGAAAACTAGTGTTTGGGTTTACTGGGCAATTTTTGGAGCCCGTGGTGAGGTGTACTTGTTGTCATTAGAAAGTGGAGAGAAGAAGAAGACCCGAATCATTGGATTCACGGTAATATATGCTCATTCCTCTTACAATGTAATGCTTGGACGACCAGCTATGGCCTCCTTTATGGCTGTAGCTTCAGCCCTTCATCAGAGACAGTACCCGATTGCAAATGAAGTTGGGGAAGTTCTGGGGGATAGGAGAATATCACTGAAGTACTACGTGGAGGAAGTTAGGATTGAGAAGAATGTGCAAAAGTATCGAAACCCATTGTGGCCCCAGGAGACAGCCTGTGAAAGTGTGTATTTGGACGGGGGGAGGGGGTCATCACGTCATGACGGAGGAGGATAATGAGGAAGTTCTTTGAGAACCTTGGGGGTGAGGGTATCTCAGGCCATTCCCGAGGCAATCAAGATACTATTTATCCTATTCCTGAAGAAGAACAAGGACACCTTTGCATGGACTTCATCCGATCTCTCAGGGGTGGCTCGAGAAGTTACAGAGCATCGCCTTAACACCCTCCCATGTGTTAAACCTATCATCCAAAAGCAGAGGTATTTTGGGCCAGAAAAGGATGATGTGATCAGAACCTAATAGGAGAGTTATTAGTGGCACGACACATTCGTGAGGTGCTCTTTCCAACTTGGATGTCTAATATTGTGTTGGTCCCAAAATCCAATGGGAAATGGCGCATGTGCATATATTTTCATGATCTCAACAAGGCCTTCCCCAAATATTGTTACCCGGTGCCATGGATAGATCAATTGGTGGAGTCCACGACGAGGCACGAATTGCTCTATTTCTTGGATGCTTATCAGGGATATCATCAAATACTTTTTTCTCAAGAAGATCACGATATGTTTAGTTTCATCACATATGATGGTACTAACTGTTACGAGGTCATGCCTTTTGGTCTCAAGAATGCAGGTGTCACCTACCAAAGACTTATGGACAAATTCTTTCGGGAACAAATAGGCGGAAATGAGGAGGTCTATGTGGATGACATCCTGATGAAATCCAGAAGAGAAGAACACTTCATTGAAGATCTTGAGGAGACTTTTGACGCTCTGTGGAAGTATGAATTAAATCCTAATTCTAACAAATGTGTCTTCAACGTCAAGACGAAAAAATTTTTGGGATACATGATGATCCGACGAGGAATAGAAGCAAATACAGAGAAGGTGCACACAATAACTTCTATGAGTTCCCCCTAGAGCATCAAGAAGTACAAAGATTGACCTGAAGGACAGCCACTCTAGGCTTCAAATCCAAGTCTGCAGACAAGATCCTCCACTTTTTCAAGATCTTGCGAAATGCTAACAGTGAATGGGCTTTCCAGGAACTGAAAGAGTATTTGCAACAGCTCCCCGTTCTCAATAATGAAGCAGAATATGAGGTCATACTAATTGGGCTCCGGACTGCAAAGAGCATGGAATATCCCGCCTCATCTCTTTTTCCAACTCACAAATAGCAGTGCATCAGAGCCAGGGGACTTACAAAATAAGGAATGAGAAATTGTGCAAGTATGTCCAAACTTTGGGATCTCTGAGAGGGAAATTTGCGGAGGTGACATTAAATCAAATATCACGAGGTGAGAATGAACATGACGATAGATTGGCCAAGTTGGCAAGCTCGTTAACCATAGGAGCTGAGGCTGAGCTGTCAGGATGAGAGGTGGTATCACAAATCGACTGAGCAGCCGAGATATTGATGGAAATTGAAGAATAAAATTGGAGATATAACCTTTATGAATATCTCCGGAATGAAAAAAATCCCCGATGACCCTCACCAGGCCCGAGAACTGAAAAATAAAGCACTCTACTTTGTGCTTGTCGATGATGTCCTATAAAAAATATCTTACTATTGGCCCTCTTGAATTGCTTAGGCCACGACGAAGCGAACTATGTTCTCAGAGGAATTCATGAGGGATGTTGTGGCAATCATCTTGACGGCATCGCCCTTGCTCGGAAAGCCCTCTTAGCTGGTTTCTTCTCGCCCTTTAGTCAGAGCATGCTATAGCTGTCAAAAACACGCCAATTTACAGCAGCGATCAACTGAATTGATGAAGGCAGTCATGTTCTCTTGACCTTTTGATCAATGGGATGGATATTGTTGGGCCTTTACTTGTAGGTGTTGTTAGACTAGATGTCCAACTAGCCAACTTGTGTCGTGTGGGTTCTTATTGACTTTTTGTATAACGATCTTTATTTATGAAATTCGTGTTCTATTATGGCATTCTTTATCTTCATTATTATATAATGTTAACAATTGTGTTGGATAAAGACCTAGAATGCACCATAGTGTATGTTAGATGTGATAGTGGATATGATGGCTATCATGAAACACATCTAATAGTCACTGTGTATTCTGAATTCGTTTCTAATCGATTGGGCCGTCAAAATGAGGATAAGGCCGCCCGAGCTTGAGACTATCATCTGCGATGTGAAGTACCATGTTTCATTGGTAGGGAACATTGTGATGTTCTGAGCATGCAGATGGATAGTGACCTGGTGATCTATCGAACTACCCTCATTCGGACTTTCCAAGTGGTTACCATTTGTCGAGTGGATAAGTCTGAGGTCTTGGTTGTACAGATTAGCCCTCACTACTCGAAACGTCATTGAGACTCTACGTGATAGATGCCTCACTTTGACCCGTTTACCGACTCAGTTGGGGTCATTAGGTGGCGGGATTGGGTGAGGTCCCGATGCATGTAGGAGTCGATGCTTCATTGTCGAGGATTCACCGCTCGCCTTTGTGCGTGGATATCCTATGCTATCTGAGGAGATAATAGTGTGATAAATCTCTGGCCAGAGTACTAGATGTGTTTTAGGTAAATGGGTTTACCTAGTAACACACGCGATGTCACTATTCGATCTCCAAGATGTATGCATGGTTATTGGATCTCTAGCGACTCTCGATTTACCAATGGTCGTTGATCTGATCGGGATATATGTGTTGAAAGGATCGTACTGTACGCTAACCATGACCGACTGGTTCTTGCAGGCACTATCAGTGATACCTAGGGGATCATGGGGCGATGTTTCTAGGCGCTTTACCATGATCCGATGGGTCAGTCTGAAAATGTGTTTTCGGAGTCGCAATTGTTGTGGACCCACGGCTAGCTGTATCCCAGAACCATTGAGTGTCACACAAGTACTGGCTTCTCGATTCCCGCACGGAAATTAAGCTCAATTTGTTGAGCATAGGAGGAGTAAGGATGGAAGTGCGACTTTCTAAAGGTCAACAGGGGTCAAAATGCAATTTCCCTAAAGTTTGGGCTAGTTTGACTATCCTTGAAACTTGGAGGGGCCAAACTGCTATTTTGGACTAGGTGGTCCGAAAAATTATTTTCGCATCATAATACTCAGTTTTGTAAACCATGTAGATCGGTCCGATCTGATCGTCGATCGGGATTATGATGGAGCCACGGTGATGCAGTTGAACCGAATGTTCATACGGGACTGGGTCTGACCCAGGCCCATTGGGCCGGTTCAAGCCCATCACATGTCTATATATATATGCTAGCCTAGGGTTACATAAATATACTACAACTTCAAAACCCTAGTCTTGGCCGCCCCTCTCCTCTCCCTCTCCCACTCACGGCCGCCGCCCCTTCACGCGCCGCCGCCCCTTCACGGCCCGCCGCCCGTCGCGCGCCGCCGCCGTCGTCCGTTGTCCTCGCCGTCGGACTTGTTCCGACCGTCTCGACGAGGAGATTCCGTCCGTGAAACATTTGGCGTGTTTTCTAGTGTAGACCAACAAAGGGATCATGATTTCAGTCGTGGATCGGATTCGGAGAACGACAAACGCCAACCGTTGAAGTGCCAATTTCCTCGTGAAATTGGTCGGAGCCAGGCGCCTAGACGCCAGTAAGGTACCAAATCAAACATCCTATGTATGTTTATTTGTTATTATTGTTATGTGTTGACCGTTCCCGGTGCAATATTTTGAAATCTTCCGCTGCGCCCCGAGAGCGGGATCCGGATCCGCCGTTGCGCCAACAGGTGTAGGGCAGAAGAATTTCTTATTAGTAGTTGTCGACGAATTTTCAAAATGGGTGGAAGCCGAAGCTCTGGCTCTGATTAATGAAGGGTAAGTTCTGAAGTTCCTATGGAGAAATATAGTATGTTGCCTTGGGATCCTCGGAAGATTCAGTTCAGCGGCTCTAAGCTGAAAGCGTGGTGCTCGGAAATAAAATCAAACATATATTCACCTTGGCAGCGTATCCATATAGCAATGGACCTGGGTAAGTGGGTAGAGGAGTTGTCGAGTGTGTTGTGGGCTTACAGAACAACCCCGAGGACAGCAACAGGTGAGACGCCCTATAGTATGGTGTATGGTACCGAAACAGTACCCCCACGGAGATAGGGCAAGAAAGTGTAGTCGTATACCCCGAAGACAGTGACATACTGCGGAAGATGGATTTAGATCACCTAGAATAAAAGAGAAGTCGACCCGCTGTAAGGAGGATAGCATATCAAAAAAGGATAGCTCGGATAACAAAAGAGTGCGACCCAGGCATATCACGGTTGGAGGTCTATTAATGGGGAAAATCTAATATCAGGGAGAAAGAGTAAAGCTAGACCCAAAGTATGAAGGACTGTTCCAAATAGTTTAAAAGACGGGAATATCCGCTTACTACTTAGCTGACGTCGAAGGAAAAAGAAGCAAACGTCCATGGAATATCCTACATTTGAGGAGATCTTATGCATGAAGAAATCAGGTTTTCAAAAGCTTTTTCACTTATCTACTGAAGTTACTTTCAATAAAAAGATATTTCCAAAAGTTAAAGATTATCCACATAAACATAAAAGCCTGATCAGCTCGGCACCTGAAGCCCAACCTCGTTGCCAAAATCATTCGGATAGAAATCCTATCTGAAAACATGAAAGCCCGATCTGCTCGGCACCCGATGCCCAACCATAGTTGGAAAATATCATTCAGATAGTAATCCTATCTGAAAACATGAAAGCTCGATCTGCTAGGCACTGGAAGCCCAACCCCGGTTGGAAAAATCATTCAGATAGTAATCCTATCTGAAAACATGAAAGCCCAATCTGCTCGGGACCCGAAGCCCAACCATAGTTGACAAAAATCATTCGGATAGTAATCCTATATGAAAACATGAAATCCCGATATTCTTGGCACTCGAAGCCCTATCATAGTTGGCAGAAATCATTCGCATAATAATTCTATCTGAAAACATGAAATTCTGATCTACTCGACACCCGAAGCCCAACCTCGGTTGGCAAGAACACTCGAATAACAACCTATTTGATAATATCAAAAGCCACTCTGCTCGGTAATTATCCCAATAAAAGAAAATAAATACCTCATAAAAACATACGGATGATTTTTTCGAGCTGGTTAAAACTTGTTTGTCACCTCGGGTTATTTATAGGATTGGTCAGATTATTACATTATCTTGGTTCTTGACTCCTTGAGTTATGTACAGGATTGAATAAAGATTTATTTGTTTAAAATCTTTGTTCATGATCGGCACACACATGGATACGCAAGTATAACACGATAACGCGGGAATGAATGAAAAATTTCCATTAAAGAGGGAATAAAAAACACAGATAGATAAAAGCGTAAAGAGCTAAGCAGTGGGGAAGGGGTTCGCTCCTCTGACGCATGAGAGGCCTCCACCTTCGAGGACGCTGAGGAAAGGAGCCGAGTGCTCAGCCTTCGAATACCCATTGGCCCTAAACTGGGCAAACACCTATTGAACTCTTGCTCAAAAAATGCTACCGCCTTCGTAGAGCACAACTCATCAAACTTCGAAGACTTGTGAAAGTCTTCCTTCCTCTTCACCTAGGTGGCCTCGGCTCCTCTTGCACCTTACGCGTCTCTTCCCGAAGTTGCGCCACGGTGGCTTCAGAAGCCACATTCTGCATACGAGAGGCTTCCAGCTTATCCAAGAGGGATTTCCTCTCGACATCAAAGCCCTCTCAGACTTCTTCAAGCTCCTTCATCGGTCTCTCATGATAGGAGAGCACATCGTCCAATGATAGCTGAGATGTACGGACCACTTCCCAGGCATTTGAAATCCTTCGGGATAATTCATCCCCTCCCCCCTCACATACCAGAGTTACACCATGAAAAGAACATAGAGTTCACACCGGAATAAAAAATCAAGTTGATAAAAAAACTAGTACCTGCATGAAGTTGGTGGCTAAGGCTTCCATAACCACTTGGTCAGAAGCTGAGCTGATGGTGGAAAGGTCAACATGGAGAGCAAAGTGTTGGAAGAAGGAGTGTGGTAATCGAGGGGAGGAGCAGCATCCGACCTGTGAGGAGAACTCCCTGCCTCTTCAGCCCCCACGTCCGCTGAGGGCACCACCTCGAAGGAGGGCTCTTTCCGCGGATGTCTATCATGTCCTGAAGACACTTTTCTCTTCTCCTTCTTGCTTGTCTTGGAAGGCAATCTCGGGCTTTTCTGCTGAAACTGAAATAGCACAGGAGATCCTCCCGGATCAATTCCTGTGCATTGAAACATTTCATGCTCATGGTGTTTAAGAAATTGGTCGGGTCAAATTCCTAAGCCGGTAAGGGAGGGGGCCTCTTAGTAGCCTTCTCAGACCAAGACATGCCGCAATGCCATGCTACCCGCTCCCGAGCATTGTGCCTTAGAAATAAATAACGACTCATCCAACCCTTATGGGAGCTTGGGTTCCCCTTAGTAAACCCAAGCTCAGGCTTTAGATTTATATAATATTTGCCAACATCCTGCTGTCAGAATTGGGTCAGATTGTGTATAATTTGGAGAGAAATGAGAGTTTAGAAAAATCTCAAAAGGACCCCGAGGGCTATGAGGGAGCTATAGAAGTTAAGAGACAGCTGGCTAGGGCTTACTCTTAGGTGTCCGTACAGATTTTGTATAAATCAAGAAATTGAGAACCTAAGACCAATTTCTATATGGTTGAGGTAAAAAGTATGGTAGCCCTCAGGAGGAAGGTGAGCTCTGTCCCTGACAACAGGTATTAGGATATCACAATTATCCGACATCGGATTGATCCTCATAAGGGGTATGTTGGATTCCCTAAGTAAGGATGCCTTGATCTTGTACCAAGGCCTCCCATCCTCGGTCAACCTAGCCTCATTAGCGTCTATCTTATCCAATTTTTTCCTGCGCGAGGTATCTGGACTACCACTCCCGCACCCCCTAAAAAAATAGCATAATCTAAGAATGTGCTACTCCGGCTATCGTGCGCTCATCGGGAGACGACATGGTTAGATGATTATTATACTTACAAGGTGGATCTGTTGAAATCGGTGATAAAAGCGAAGTAGCTCGGGAATCACAGAGAATTTCAGCAGAGTAACAGTACAATAAAAGTGAAGATACAATAGACAAAGGACGCGGCTATTTATAGATAAATCGAACTATTTCCTATCGTCGGATCTCGGGGCCATCAATGGCTCATATCATCTCGGGAAGACCAATCAACAGAGGAGTATGAAACATTTTTTTGATCATGACCATCCAAATTCGTTTAAAACGACCTTGAAATCAGTCACCGGGATTATGTTTCTTCAGAAAACACAAATGCTTCTCGAGTCTCGATGAATGTCACACAATAGTCTTAAACTTCAATACTTCGTCTCGACTAGCCAGGGGGATACTATTGATTTCATATGGAGAGTGGTCCTCGGTACCCGAGGAGCGTAATCCCCTGCTCGATACGTCGATTTCCCGAAGTAGAATACCCGAGGAGGTAAAAAGTTGTAAGACCCATTATTTATCATGATTAGTTAGGTAAATTATACTCAGTTGCTTATTATCATGATCAGGTAACGTGTATTCAGTTGCTGCAAATCAATTCGTTATCGTGATTAGCCAGGTAACTTGTACTCAGTTGCTGCAAGACACATCGCATCTCATGGTTGATCAGGTAACGTACACGCAACCAATTTCGCTCCTCTATAAATATCGAGGTATGCTTCACTTTATGATTCAATTGTAAACTCATGACTTCTCGGCTTGTATCACTAACATTCTTTCCCGATTACCCGATTTAACTTAAGCATCAGAGGGTTTCATCGGGAACACTTCTGGTGCCCTCTAACGTTTGATTTTGAGTGCAGGTCGAGCGTTTAGAGCGTTTAGGATTCGCAAGAGAAAGCTCGTTAGGTCCTCGGACGGGTGAAAATAACTCTTAGGTCGGGACCAAGGGAAAGTTTTAGCATCAGACGTGTTATGGATCAATGCACAATATGGTTGAGGGGGGAGCCTTACCGTGGAGGGGGGCTGGGCCTCATGTTTTTTGAAACAAATATTATTTGTTTACTTTTTTAACTTTTATATTGTGTTCAATTTTTTTTTCTTCAACGTTAACCTAAAAGGTAAAACTTTCACACTTTTATTTATGGGATTCTATTTTCGACTCTTCATCCAATATGTTTTTCATTTCTTTAAGTTAGGAGTTTTCAATGGATTTTAAAAATTAAATTTCACTCTTTTGTTATTTTTAAATTCTCAATTAGTGGACAAAAGAATCATAAATTTTAAATACTCGATTGATGTGTTGTTTGTGGGTCTATTTAGGTGTATAGAATTGATTTATCAGTATAATTGTGAGCCAAAAATGGTAAACTAAGTTTGATTATGATGTTTTAGTCAAAAATCATTTTCAAAGTAAAGTGAATGGTATTAAGTCCACTGAACAAAACAAAAAATCTTTTTTAAAAGTTACAAATCCAAATTCTTAATTATTTGTCTCAATGTTACGTAACAAAACGTGCACCTCATATGAACAGTTCGTAATTAAATTTTGTTTTATATGTCATTGTTATAATTTAATAAATTTTACTTAATTTAGATAAAATGTTGATATTATCTATTATATAATACCTTTATATTTTAAAACGTATTTGTTGGATCTGTAAAATAGATCACATCTGAATTTTGATAAACCTAAAACCTGTTCGTAAGTTTCTAACGCTTTTATTAAGTGCGCAGGTCAAAGCTGAATCAGCTTTGTCGTAAACTGGTTCGAATTATATGCAAGCTGATTCGGTTTAGACGCAAGCTGGTTCAGAGTCGCAAGTTGGTTCAGATTAGAAGCGAGTTGGTTGAGGGATGACGTTAGTGAAGCACAATTTAGCCATGTTCTTTTATAAGATATTGATGCAA
This sequence comes from Dorcoceras hygrometricum, assembly GCA_001598015.1. Taxonomy (NCBI): domain Eukaryota; kingdom Viridiplantae; phylum Streptophyta; class Magnoliopsida; order Lamiales; family Gesneriaceae; genus Dorcoceras; species Dorcoceras hygrometricum. Next base: position 1,670 of record KV000909.1, on the reverse strand, counting down.
TCAGGAAAGCTTGTGTTTCTATAGAAGAAGAAGTGGCAACATTTTTCCAGGAATCCAAGTATGCAAGGTGTACTCGATTAGTCTCCATAAGTCTAAGATGACTATGATCAGACGCGAGCTGAAGAAGAGCACTGTAGCAGAACAGAAGCGAGATGGAAGAGGCAAGTGCGAGCTGTTGAGAAGGTGTCTAAGCTGGAAAAGTAGGGGACGCCAAACTAATCCAGCAGTCATCCGAGCTGATCCAGCAGAGGACATCCAAGCTGATCAAGCAGATGACATCTAAGCTGGTCCAGCAGACATCTAAGCTGGTCCAACTCAGAGCGAAGATCAGCACAAACGTTACAATCCAGCTCAGAGACCAGCTGGGAGAAACCAGCTCAGAGAACAGATCAGCAGAGGCTATCGAATCAGAGCAATTAGTTTGAACACAAATGTACGCGAAGACTGTATTGTATTAGTTCAAACTGATTTGCTTTGTCTTGTCAATGTTAAGTGCAGTGGTCACATGCTCAAATTCAACAAAGCCTGCTGATGCATTAAATGATAAAGGACAAATGGTGCAACTATGTCAGAACTTTACATAAGCCTTTTCAACGGCTAGGAACTTGTGTTGAACGTATATATCAGATCAGAGGCTTTATATACAGACGATGAACATAGATATGAGGAGAGCTGTTGGGGATCCGGATCCGCCCCCCGGCGAGGCAGCGGAAGAACATAGAATAAACAGCCGGGAGACGATCAATACCAAAAATTCAATAACAGTTATCGACATACATAGGGGGTTCAAAACCACTACCTTGCTGGCACTTGTGCCTGGCTCCAACCGTAGTTACAATAACGTCGGCTCTTCTCGGTAGATTGCGGTAGATATCGCCAATCCGGTCCACGACCAGAAACAAGACTCCTTCGTCAGCCTACACTATAAGGACTGACGAGATCAGCACGAACGGATTCTCCTCGTCGAATTGGCCGGAAACGAATTTCCGGCGACGTAGTTACAATAACGTCGGCTCTTCTCGGTAGATTGCGGTAGATATCGCCAATCCGGTCCACGACCAGAAACGAGACTCCTTCGTCAGCCTGCACTAGAAGGACTGACGAGATCAGCACGAACGGATTCTCCTCGTCGAATTGGCCGGAACTATATTAAATAGACTTGGTGATGGGTTTGGATCCGGCCCAACGGGCCCGGGTCCAATAGATGAACATTCGGTTCATCCCCATCACCGAGACTTCATCGTAACTCCGATCGCCGATCAGATCGGACGGATCGACTCAGTTTTCAAAACTAAATACAATGATCTGAAAAACCATTTTTCAGAACCCCAGTGCAAAATGACCGTTTTGCCCCTCAGCCTCGGGAAATCTCGATTTGACCCGAGTTGAATTTTAGGAAGTCGCACTCCCCAAAATCCTCTTCTCGTTCTCAACACATTGAGCTGAGTATCCGTGCGGGAATCTTGAATCTAGTACTTGTGTGACCCTCAATGGTTCAGGGTACAGCTAGCCGTGGGCCCACAACCATTGTGGCTCCGGAATCACAATTCCGGACCTGCCCAACGGATCATGGTAAAGCGTCTACCAACATCGCCCCATGATCCCCTAGGTATCACTGATAGTTCCTGCAAGAACCAGTTGGTCGTGGTTAGTGTACTGTTAGGATAAAA
>KV000908.1:67893-89532 GCA_001598015.1 Dorcoceras hygrometricum | reverse complement strand
AATTTCCGGCGGCACGTGGCGGCGGCGGCGGCTTATGAGAGGAGGGAAGGGGCGGCGGCCTTGATGATTAGGGTTAGGGTTTGTGTAGTAGTCATATGTCATAATGAATCTTAAGTCTAATTAAATAGACTTGGTGATGGATTTGGATCCGGCCCAACGGGCCCGGGTCCAACGGATGAACATTCAGTTCATCTCCATCACCGAGACTTCATCGTAACTCCGATCGCCGATCAGATCGGACCGATCGACTCAGTTTCCAAAACTGAATACTATGATCTGAAAAACCATTTTTCAGAACCCAGTGCAAAATGACCGTTTTGCCCATCAACATCGGAAAATCACGATTTGACCTCTGTTGACTTTTAGGAAGTCGCACTCCCCAAAATCCTCTTCTCATGCTCAACACATTGAGCTGAGTATCCATGCGGGAATCTCGAATCCAGTACTTGTGTGACCCTCAATGGTTCAGGGATACAGCTAGCTGTGGGCCCACAACCATTGTGGCTCCGGAATCACAATTCCGGACTTGCCCATCGGATCATGGTAAGAGCGTCTAGCAACATCGCCCCATGATCCCCTAGGTATCACTGATAGTGCCTGCAAGAACCAGTTGGTCGTGGTTAGCGTACAGTACGGTCCTTTCAATCCATATATCCCGATCAGATCAACGACCATTGGTAAATCGAGAGTCGCTATAGATCCGATAGCTATGCGTACATCTTGGAGATCGAATAGTGACATCGCGAGTGTAACTAGGTAAAAACATTTACCTAAAACACTTCTAGTACTCTGGCCAGAGATTTATACACTATTATCCCCTCAGATAGCATAGGATATCCACGCATGTCTGCGAGCGGTGAATCCTCGACAACGATACATCGACTCCTACATGCATCGGGATCTCACCCAATCTCGCTGCCTAATGACCACAAGTGAGTCGGCAAACGAGTCAAAGTGAGACGCCTATCATGTAGAGTCTCAATGACGTGTCGAGTCGTGAGGACTAATCAGTACAACCAAGACCTCGGACTTATCCACTCGACAAATGGTAACCACTTGGAAAGTCCGAACGAGGGTAGTTCGATAGATCACCAGGTCACTATCTATCTGCATGCTCAGAACATCACAATGTTCCCTACCAATGAAACATGGTACTTCGCATCGCAGATACTAGTCTCGAACTCGGGCGGCCTTATCCTCATTTTGACGGCCCAATCAACTAGGAACATGTTCAGAATACAAAGTGACTATTAGATGCGTTTCATGATAGCCGTCATACCCACTATCACATCTAACATACACTTTAGTGCATTCTAGGTCTTTACTCAACACAATTGTTAATCATCATACAACACAATGAAAGTAAAGAATGCCATATAAGTGAATGCGAATATCATATATAAAGACTGTCATATACAAGAGTCTATGAACCCACACGCCACAAGTTGGCTATTTGGGCATCTACTCTAACATTTCTCCAGTAAAAATGGAGAGATAACATAAAGTGGTGCAAAAATTGTCGGGAATCCCTTTATATATTGTTGCAACGACACCAGGTAGCATTGTTAGAGTAGATGCCCAACTAGCCAACTTGTGGCGTGTGGGTTTATAGACTCTTGTATATGACAATCTTTATATATGATATTTGCATTTGTTTATGGCGTTCTTTACTTTCATTGTGTTGTATGATGATTAACAATTGCGTTGAGTAAAGACCTAGAATGCACTATAGTGTATGTTAGATGTGATAGTGGGTATGACGACTATCATGAAACACATCTAATAGTCACTGTGTATTCTGAATTAGTTCCTAGTCGATTGGGCCGTCAAAATGAGGATAAGGCCGCCCGAGCTCGATACTAGTATCTGTGATGCGAAGTACCATGTTTCATTGGTAGGGAACATTGTGATGTTCTGAGCATGCAGATAGATAGTGACCTGGTGATCTATCGAACTACCCTCGTTCGGACTTTCCAAGTGGTTACCATTTGTCGAGTGGATAAGTCCGAGGTCTTGGTTGTACTGATTAGTCCTCACGACTCGAAACGACATTGAGGCTTTACATGATAGGCGCCTCACTTTGACCCGTTTTTCGACTCACTTGGGGTCGTTAGGCGGCGGGATTGGGTGAGGCCCCGATGCATGTAGGAGTCGATGCATCGTTGTCGAGGATTCACCGCTCGCAGACATGCGTGGATATCCTATGCTATCTGAGGGGATAATAGTGTATAAATCTCTGGCCAGAGTACTAGAAGTGTTTTAGGCAAATGAGTTTACCTAGTTACACTCGTGATGTCACTATTCGATCTCCAAGATGTATGCATAGCGATCGGATCTATAACGACTCTCGATTTACCAATGGTCGTTGATCTGATCGGGATATATGGATTGAAAGGACCGTCATGTACGCTAACCACGACCAACTGGTTCTTTCAGGCACTATCAGTGATACCTAGGGGATCATGGGGCGATGTTGCTAGACGCTCTTACCATGATCCGATGGGCAAGTCCGGAATTGTGATTCCGGAGCCACAATGGTTGTGGGCCCACGGCTAGCTGTATCTCTGAACCATTGAGGGTCACACAAGTACTGGATTCGAGATTCCCGCACGGATACTGAGCTCAATGCGATGAGCATAGGAGGAGGATTCTAGGGAGTGTGACTTCCTAAAAGTCAACAGGGGTCAAATCGTGATTTCCGCTGTTGAGGGGCAAAACGGTCATTTTGCACTGGGGTTCTGAAAAATGGTTTTTCAGATCATAACATTCAGTTTTGGAAACTGAGCTGATCGGTCCGATCTGATCGTCGATCGAAGTTATAATGAAACCGCAATGAATTAACGAATCGAATGTTCACATATGGACTTGGGCCTGACCCAAGTCCAATGGGCCGGTTCAAGCCCAAGTATATTTAATATATACTAATGTGTGATTAGGGTTTTGATCATTGTAACTACACCCTAACCCTAAAGCACGCCGCCCCCTCTCCCCCTCCTCACTAGCCGCCGCCGCCGCCGCCGTTGATTGATCGGACTTGCTCCGATCAGTCTTTCGAGGAGAATCCGTCCACGCTAATCTCGTCAGGCTTTCTAGTACAGGCTGACGAAGGAGTCTCCCTTCCGGTCATGGACCTGATTGACGAATCTACAACCGCTTGAATTAACGAATCGAATGTTCACATATGGACTTGGGCCTGACCCAAGTCCAATGGGCCGGTTCAAGCCCAAGTATATTTAATATATACTAATGTGTGATTAGGGTTTTGATCATTGTAACTACACCCTAACCCTAAAGCACGCCGCCCCCTCTCCCCCTCCTCACTAGCCGCCGCCGCCGCCGCCGTTGATTGATCGGACTTGCTCCGATCAGTCTTTCGAGGAGAATCCGTCCACGCTAATCTCGTCAGGCTTTCTAGTACAGGCTGACGAAGGAGTCTCCCTTCCGGTCATGGACCTGATTGACGAATCTACAACCGCCTACCGTGAAGAGCCGGTCTTCTTGTAATTCCGGTTGGAGCCAGGCGCAAGTCGCCAGCAAGGTAACTGACTAAACGCCCTATGAATGGTTCATAGTTTGTAGAAATTTTAATTGTATTGAACGTTTCCCGGCCTAATTTTATTATTCCGCTGCCTCGCCGGGAGACGGGATCCGGATACGCCACGGTTCCCCAACAAGCATTACTCTCGGTACACCAGAGAAATGCTTCGAAAATAAGCTCTTGTAAATACGATATATTCCTGTTCATGCATCTTTCGATTCCTATGATCAACTGATTAAGAAATACAAAAATAGGACGTAAGCTTGTCTGCGGATTCTTTATGACACTGAGATGAACAGTGGAACATCAATTTCTTGTCGAGGTGAAAGTACGTAAAACCTACAAATAGATATCCGCACCATTATCCTTTACTCCTTACCACAGTTCACTCACACTCTCATCCTCACAAGAACAAGTTGCTTTAAAGTAAGACGACACCAGTCAGTTTACTGATGCCCATATTTGTTAAAACCTTGCAACCTGTATACACAGATTGGACTCATGTTTCCTACATGAAGTCCTAATCTGGTTTTTGGGTGAGTTCTAAAGTCCCAATCCGGTTAAGCACTTTTGTACAACTTCTCCATCTGTACAAAAGAATAAAAGAATGGGACTATATACAATATGTCTGTACATTTATCCTTATCTGTATATACTCTGTACCTGTTCACTGTATCTGTACACAATCTATACTGTACCTTTCAACATCAACTGTACATAACATCTAGATAAAAAAAATTTGTCTATCTCCTCGTCTAAATACTTTCATCCTTTTTGGCATCACCACCATTTAAGCACGCTATAATTTCCACAAATTGAGAGCTGAATGCAGCTATCCCACCAGAGAGTTCCTACTTTGTATCACTTAAACCCTTAGCTAAGGTGGTCAACCTGGTAAGCATGCTATCCTTGAAGCTCAACATATCAACTTGGGAATCCAGTTGTTGTACATGCAGACTTCGCATCAAGTTTTTTGAACCTCTGATTCTAGATTAGATGTCGGGGTAGTTGCATGAGTAGGGATCATTGACACACATTACCGCCCACAGATTGGGCCATAGCCATGTCCCGATCTGATCCAAACCCTTCATTGTTATGTGTAGTACCCTGTGCGGGAACCCGTTGTTCCTCTGTATCTATGAAATAAATTGCTGACCTATCTGGACTCTTTACAGGAAACGATACTTTGTAGAATTGGATCCTGTTGATCTTTTATACCTATATGAGCCTGTCGCTCCTCTTCCTGAGCCAGATGCTCCTCTGTCTGATCTGAAGCCCTTTGCTCCAGATCTTGAGCCTGTTGGTCCAAAACTGGTTCAGATCTCGTTTCCTCGGCATAGTCAGGAGCCTCATGCTCTGCAGCCTTAATAGGAACATCCTCAATCTCCTGTTGAGTAAGAGCCTGTTGCTCATTGAAAGTCAGAATGTGTGCATGGGCTCTTTTGAATACGCTCCAGGTAACGCCAGAAGTTATCTCCAATGATCGCTAACCAAATCTGGAGCTTTTTGGAAGAAATAATAGGCAACCAAGCTTGTGCACGAGCAGACCTATACTTCTCCCTGAGCTACTTCAGGTCAACTTCCAAGAGACGAATACTCATGAGATCACGATTCGCAGTTGGCTCATTTATCTTGAATTTCTTCCAATGCGCAACTACTTACTCCTTCATGAGTTGCACACGCATCCGAAAACCATTTAGCTCCCGTCTCAGCAACAAATATGAAACTTCGGTTGTCTCAGCCCATAGCAAGAAGTTGTCTTTTCTTCTTGATATTATCTATGAGCACCATCGACGAGACCTTGTCGAGCCTGACCTCAGTTCGGATCCTTTTCCATTTTCCAACTTCTGAAGCTGAAGTTCCACTCAGTTTCGGATACACTGGACCACCAGCAAGAAGTGTTCCTCAACTGGGTTTGGTCTATCAACATCAACAATAATATCTTTTCCTTTTGCTGCAGGATCAATCTTGGCATGAAACGAGTGGCTCAGTTGATCTCCTTAATCATGATAATCGTCGGTTTATGGCCAACCCAACCAAAGTATGATTGATTTCTTATTCTATTGCAGCAGTTTTCTGTTATCCGGAAGAAATTTCTCCCTCACCACTGTCCTCCAGATGAGGATTTTCTACCACCATCTTCTCAACAAGATCACCAACAACAACCGCAACAGGATTCGTAACAACGATAGAACCAGCTGCTGCAGCAGGAATAGCAGATATTGGTCACCAACTTAGGCCTTTTAGACCTTGCTTGATGCACTGGTGCAAACATAATAGAAGAAGCTTGGCTATTACCTGGTGAGAGTCGCTCAGCAGCCTCTGAGCTGGTGTCAGATCGCACTTTGATCGGTCGATAGCCCTTAGTTGCTGGTTTCTTCGTGGTGATTGCTTCACCTCCCGCTGTGGCCTTCCTTTTCGCTATCCGCTTTTTTAAGCTCATCTGATATTGAACCTTGATGAGATTTTAGCTTCTTTTGGGCGACCATATTCTCAGTATCACCAATCTGATGCTTAGCTTCCACAAAGTCAAATACCACAGAAGCATTCCACATTTTGTAAGTGTGAACAGACTTGATGTTCAACACTTTTAGCGGATGTAAGGCCATGGATTGGCCAAGGTCAACCCCAGTGCACGTCTCGAGCAGCTTCCCTAGTTGCACTGCATAGCCTTGAGACTAGCGTGCAGGAGATGTGACCATAGAGTTGAAAATCCAAAATAGAACTTGTGACTAGTTAACCTATAACCTGGTGTTGATCGCTGCCACCATCACTTCAAAAAATTCTGTGGTGACATCGTCAAAGGACCTCTCCTTGGCTGTTAGCGATTGGCCACGATATCATAATTTGACGATATTCCACCTTCATCTTCTTCTTATTACTTGAAGGCTTGAATGGAACACTCGAAAGAGAGAAGACTACCTTCATCTCCTCGACGGCTAGAATAGGGAGATTTTCTGAAACGAACCACACTCTAGAAATTTTTTTTTAAAAAAATCATGTGCGGAATAAATAAACTAAAAAGTATGCTCGCCCCCTTTAAAACATTTTCTCACATTACTTTAAACGTAAATAAATGAATATTTTAAAACATAAAATCATTCTTACTGTTTAAAAACCAGATCAAGTACAAGTAGCGGAAACTGATCATGACCGATAAAGTACTGATAATGTGAGGATTGAGAATTCGAATAGTGATTAATCAGTTTTTCTTAGGATTAGTCACGAGATTTTAGGGATTTCGAATTTCAGATTTTGAGGAATTGTAGTGAAGTTTGGTTTGTGAAGTTCAGACTTCTGGAATTGGAGTTCAGCAGTTGCATTTTGCTAGCGAGAAATGATCCCAGTAGTGTTTCAGCAGTAAGGTTTATCGCTGGGAGAAGTAAAGCCAACAGCATTTTTATGCGAAGGCTTGCGGGCAATTCAGCCGTTGGTATTTCAGTAGTAGCGTGATCAGCTGTTGGTTTGAGTGACCAGCTGCTGGTAGTGAGGTGACATCGTTTGACCTTTGTTAGCAGGAACCCTGATACATCGTCGTTTGAGTTATTTAGCATTTCAGCTGTTGGTCGTTTTGAGAGAGATCTGTTCTCAGCTGTTGGATGCTGCGGCGTCGTTTCGATTAGTTGGTACGACGTCGTTTGATGTTGTGTAATGGAAGTGCAACGTCTGTTGGTGTCGGCTGTTTCCGTTGAGAAGAAACGTTGGATTCAGTTGTAAGAGTTCTACTGTAGCATTACCTGACGTCTGATTTAGGGGAACATCAACTGTTGTATGTAGATTTATATATATAAGTGTTGAGCGACACTTAGAGCATTTTCCACCCGATATTTCTTATCTTCATATTCAAACCCTCAATAGCTACTGTTCACCCGAACATTTCTTTCCTAGATTTCTGTCGATTCCAGCCGTTTTTTTGAACGAGATTGGTGGTTCCGGATTCTCCTTGAGTTGCTCTTTCGATTGATACTTGATAGGAGGCCTGAGTCGGCGTTGGAGAGAAGTGCGAAGAACCTGTTTGTTCGAAGATTTTCGTGAGATCTGAACCGTGTGTTCTTTGGTTCTTCTGGAAGCTTGAGTAAGTGTATCCAACTAGTTTTAAGTTTATTTTCAGCTGTTAATCCTGCGTAGAACGGTAGAACTGGAATTTAGTTCTCGACCGTAGGTACTAAGCGGATTCGACTTAGTGTTGAGCTGATATATATTAGATGTTGTAACAGATTTAAGGTGCAAGATAGCTTCTGCCGAGGTTGAGGAGGTCAGGAGAAAGATGATTTGCTTAGGCTGAGTTCTGCCGTGCCTTCAAATCTGTTGAGGTAGATTGAAGCTGTGAGGTATGAATTGAGCAGCTCTAACAGCTTTGAGCGTGGACATGGCTGTATTTCGTGTTATGCATTCTGTGTGGAATTGATGGCTGAATTACGTGAACAGATTTTACCTGGTTTGGTTATTGATGTTCTGTTTTCACGTATTGTTATTGTACGCATTTAGAATTGATTATTGAATGACATTCATGCATACATCTTGAGCCAGATTGATTGATTGATGTCCTGATTGAGAGCCACGTTGTGACTGGCCGATAGATGTGTCGTGCCCGCAAAGTCCAACGCTATCATCGGAGTGGTGACTGCCGGATTCGAGTGTCTACCACCGAGCTGTGATGGGCTGACGGGCCTCGAAGATCACGGACCGATGATTTCCCGGTTGATACACCGTGGTATGGAGGCTCGATGTGAGATGATTTGCCGGTTGATACACTGGTCTTGATTACCAATTCCTTGAAAGCCTCATGCATTTCATAACCTGATTTATAGCATGTTGCATGATTTGCTGGTTATAGATGGCTCTTCGTATTGAGGCTTGACCTCGTATTTCTTTTCCTGCTTTTGTGTTGTTTGGGTCTGTTTTACCCATTTGCTAGGATCTACAGGTAACCAAGATGGACCGAGTGGAGTGCCAGCTGGTCGATCCCCATTCCCTTGAGTCCCAGTTATATATTGTATTATGTATTGAACCAGGGAATGCCCTGTGTTTTTATGTAATGGGGATCTGTATCTGATTTGATATTTGATATTACCTGTATTTGTATGAGTTTATAACCTGATTTATAGCATGTTGCATGATTTGCTGGTTATAGATGGCTCTTCGTATTGAGGCTTGACCTCGTATTTCTTTTCCTGCTTTTGTGTTGTTTGGGTCTGTTTTACCCATTTGCAGGATCTACAGGTAACCAAGATGGACCGAGTGGAGTGCCAGCTGGTCGATCCCCATTCCCTTGAGTCCCAGTTATATATTGTATTATGTATTGAACCAGGGAATGCCCTGTGTTTTTATGTAATGGGGATCTGTATCTGATTTGATATTTGATATTACCTGTATTTGTATGAGTTTGATTTAACTTGTACTTTGATTATGAATATTTTGAATGATGATTTGAGTTCAGGCCCAAAATATTGCGAAAATTTTTAAGCCCTATTTTATGCTTCCGCGTTTATGTGCTATTTGTGCTTTAATCTTGAGTGATTAGCATGGGACCTGACATTTTTTATATCAGAGCTTAAACTATGATAAGCTCGATTTTCCTTTGATTCACACTCGAGTCTAGGCACAGAGTTTTGATTTGATTTTGATTGACTCTGTGACTTACGTGATTATATTATCTGTCTATTTGATATCTGCTGTTAGTCTTACCCTGAGAATTATTTAGATTCCACCGAGGAGAGGTAGAGGTAGGACTACTAGACGTACCGCAGAGGAGTCTAGGGCCTCGGATAGTGATGAGGGCAATCAGCAGGTTGGATGTTACGAGACAGATAGGCGAGATGGAGCTAGTCTTAGCTAGATTCCAGCGGACGAACCCTCTGAATTTTGCTGCTGCTGAGGGTGGTGCGTTGGCCGAGAGTTGGCTAGTGCAGATGGAGGAGCTGTTTGATACTTTGGAGTACACTCCTGAGAAGAGATTAAAGTTGGCGGTGTTGCAATTGAGGGATAATGCGCAGCGCTGGTGGAGAGGTACTTCCCGTATCTTACGTGAGAGTGGGGCTGTGATTACTTGGGAGAGCTTCTGTGTCGCGTTCCGGCAGGAGTATACCCCGGAGTCCTACTACAGTAGTCGAGAGCGCGAGTTTGATAATCTGAAGCAAGGGAACATGAGAGTAGCTGAGTATGCCCGACAGTTCTCTTCGCTCTTGATGTACGTCCCCCATGTAGCTAACCAGGAGAGGACGAAGAGGAACAAGTTCATGAAGGTATTGAGGCCTGACCTGTTCCGGATGGTGTTGTCTGGTTCTTTTGTAGTCGAGAGCGCGAGTTTGATAATCTGAAGCAAGGGAACATGAGAGTAGCTGAGTATGCCCGACAGTTCTCTTCGCTCTTGATGTACGTCCCCCATGTAGCTAACCAGGAGAGGACGAAGAGGAACAAGTTCATGAAGGTATTGAGGCCTGACCTGTTCCGGATGGTGTTGTCTGGTTCTTTTGTGACTTATGTTGACGCTGTGAATAGAGCGGTAGACATTGAGGAGAGTTTGTTGAAGGCAGAGGCTCCGATTCAGCCGACGTCTGGACGTGCTTTTCAGCCGGTGCAGAGTATGTCACAATCGTTCCAATCTCCTCAAGGGTCGCAGCAATCGAATCGCCAACAGTTTAGATCTCGAGGGAAGCAGTTCAAGAAGAAGGCGAATTTGAGTTCCTCTGGTTCTGTGAGTTCTGGTAGCAGTTGTGAGGGTGTCGCCTTCTGTCCAGTGATGTTCTACCTGTTGGTGGTCCATCATAGATCCTGAACGAGGGATTGAGTCAAGTCTAGGGATCTAGAAGGGTTTGGGTCATGGTTGGTTGGGGGTCGGAGCTGGGCTTGTCGAGTGCATGGGCTGCACGGGTGCATGAAACGTGAGAGGGGAGATGTGCATGGAGTCATTGTGTGCGTCATTTTGGCATCACTGGGAGCTGTCTAAGGTCATGTTGAGGACCTGGATACGTAGGTAGTGACTTAGGTGGCTGGTGAGGCTTTAAAGTTAATAGGAATTGAGGCTTAATGAAGCTTAGAGGGAAGGGGACCTCATGACATATTTTTGGCTCCCACTACCAGGAAGTTGTTGGCTGTCATAATTGATGTCGTGAGTAATTGTCCCAGCTCTTGTAGGACCCTAAGATGAGTAAGAGGTGAATTAAATTGAGTCCAAGGGCTAGTAGTTAAGGGCGTTGGAGTTAGGAGTGGTACGGGTATGTATAGGAGCCGAGGAGAGGTAGCTTGTAGTGCTGAAATTTTTGGAGGTCGGGGCAGCATTCCGAAGGCACCCAGACAACATATTTTTGGCTTGTAAACATGTATAAGATGTGTAAAATTATATTTCCTAGGCTCGGGTTGGTTGTGGTGAGTTTTGAGCTTGTCCGGTGACTCGTCGATACCTTCGGGTGTCCGAGTATCCCGTCGAGAAGCTTAGGACGATCCCGGTCGATCTTGGCTAAAACATTATTTATTTTCAAATGCATCGCAGGCATGTTTCCGGGCAGCAAGCATTTTAAAATGAAATGATGAGTTTTACGATGATTTATGGCATGATATTTGATGTTTGATGTTTTAAATGAAAAGAAGAAAAAATTGTTTTGAGGAATGTGAGTTGTTGTGACCAAGACGTAGAGGAAATGGTGACTACGGCGCATGAGGTCCGTAGAGCCATATTAGAGGGGGATAGTGACTACGGCGCATGAGGTCCGTAGAGCTATTCCGGCCTAGTACTATGGTTTATAGCTTGATAGAGCGAACAGAGGGGTCGCATCAATGAGCAAACTTCACCTAAAATGTTATTATTGAGGATTTTCATTATTTACATGCCATGACGTATAGTTGGAGGATTTGAGGATGAAACTTATTTAAAGTTTTTGACGATGATGTTTAAAGTTTATAGTTTAAAGATTAAAGTTCACAGTTTAAAGTCCTTTTTAAAGTTCTGATGTTGAAGTTTAAAAAAAATGTATTTTTAGTATTGTCATTTTAATGCATGTGGATGTATATTTAGTACTTGTTATCCAGGTTTGAGATTGCTGAGCCTCTAGACTCACTAGATCTGATTGTGTGCAGGTGAGAATGATGACGAGGTTCGAGGCGACGACGTTTGAGGAGCTCGGACACTGGCGGCACTCCCGAGACCTTCTAAGCTTCCGCAAAAGATTTTTATGAGATGTTACTTTTTGAGGATGCATTTTCCTTTATGAGTTATTTATTTTTGAATAAATTCTTTTTCGTTAGAGTTTGAAATTTGATATTTAATTCGTTTGAAAATTTTTTTGGGATATACGCTTTACCGCGGTATGACATTATTTGAAAATTCTTTTTTTTAGTCGCATCAAGTTTAATTTTTGCAAAGATTTTTGGGAAAACTAACGAGGGTACTATTCACATGAATAGTATTGTTCACGTGAATAGTGAAAAAAAAATTTATGCCTTTTATTTAAAGGAAAATATTTCAGTGAGTGAGTCGTTTCAGTTGGTATCAGAGCAAGGTCCTGAAGGGTTGTGCCTGCTGTCGGTTCCGAGAAGCTCATATGGTTGTGCCTCAAGTTTGTAAGTTTTAAAGTTTCAAAATATGCATGATTGAAGTATAATGATTTAAAATTGTCACGAGTTATTTTTAGCAATTGATGTGCCATAGATGCATGTGGGTTATTTGTGATCTTGGAATGTATGCACAGATATGCCTCATAGACGTCGGTTGAACAGTGACTCCATGGACCGGGAGGAGGGGAGGCGAGACCCACCTCTGCCTCCACCCCTCGATGCTAGTGGAAATTTGTTGGCTGGATTGACTCGGTTGCTGGAGCAGCAGTCTGAGGCTGCTCGGAGGGTGCGACCGGAGGCAGTGTATGAGCGCTTCCGGAAGATGGGCCCAAAGGAGTTCTCGGGTACCACGGATCCTTTTGTGGCTGAGGACTGGATAGAGTCCTTGGAGATGATCTTTGACGTAATGGAGCTGAGGGACGATGACAGGGTGCGATGCGCCAAGTACATGCTGCGAGGTGATGCCCGTTTATGGTGGGAAGGAGCCGGGAAGTCGGTGGACATTGATACCTTGACCTAGGAGGGGTTCAAGGAGCTATTTTATGGCAAGTACTTCTTAGAGGAGGCACGAGACAGACTGAAGAGGGAGTTTATGAATATTCGACAGGGCGACATGTCGATGGCCGAATTTGTTCGAAAGTTTGACAGAGGATGTCATTTTATGCCCCTGATCGCTGACAATGCAACGGAGAAGTTTAAGCACTTTGTGGAGGGATTGAGGCCTACTATCAAGAGGGATGTGTTAGTCGCGGGGGTGACTGATTATCCCGCGGCTATTGCAGGAGCCCTTTGGGCTGAGAAGTGCTCCGGGAGATGGAGCAGGATGTGCAGAGGAAGAGGCCGCCACCCCAGCCATCACAACAGCAGAACAAGAAGCCTCACACAGGTCCTCCCAGACAGTTCAAGCAACAAGGGAAGCAACCGCAGAGGCCTACAGCCCCACAGTCAGACGATAGGCCGCTATGCCCGGAGTGTCAGCGCAGACATTTCGGGAAGTGCCTGGCAAAGGCGAATGTATGCTTCAAGTGCAAGGCACCGGGACACATATCCACGGCGTGTCCACAGCTGAGGCAGCCTGTTCCGGGTAGAGTCTTCATCATGCAGGCGGAGCAAGCAAACCCAGACTCTACGTTGATCACAGGTAACTTGTTCAGTACCTTATTCATTACTGCGTATTAGTAACATGATAGTGTTAATGGCTATGTGATTGAAACTGTTCTCATTATAAAATTGCATGCCTTGTTTCCCACTATATGTTGAGAACATGATCTTATGGTTTTAGTCAGCACGATTAGGAATAGGAGTTAGTGGGGTATGATGCCAATTATTTTCAGGTCGAATTTTCTTGTCGGGAGTTGCCACAAATGCTCTACTAGATTCAGGAGCTACACATTCTTTCATAGCAGAGTCTTTCGTAGCGAGTATGGGTATCACACCTGAGAAGTTGAGTTGGGGATTCAGTGTGACTCTCCCATCAGGGGAGAGATGTTATCAACGCAATTGGCTAGAGGCGTGGAGCTCAACTTGCAGGGGAATTTTGTTCGGGCGAACTTGATAGTTTTGCCCATGCCAGATTTCGATATTATCTTAGGGATGGATTGGTTGACAGCAAATGAGGCATCGATCGATTTCCGACAGAGGACAGTGAGAATTATACCGCCTGGTGGGAAGCCGTTTATCTTTGAGGCGGCTAGATGTAGACAGATGCCACGAGTGATATCTTGCATCCAGGAAAGAAAGCTCATGAGGAGGGGCTGCCAGGGATTTCTAGCTAGTGTTTTATCTGTACCAGAAACTGCCAATCGAGTAATCGAAGAGGTAGAGGTGGTCAGGGAGTTTCTCGATGTGTTCCCTCATGATATCTCCGGTGTTCCACCCGAGAGATAGGTGGAGTTTTCGATAGAGTTCATGCCAGGTACAACTCCAATCTCTAAGGCACCGTACCGCTTAGCTCCCACCGAGATGAAGGAGTTGAAAGATCAGATACAGGATTTGCTTGACAAGGGACTCATACGCCCCAGTTTCTCTCCATGGGGTGCACCAGTACTATTTGTGAAGAAAAAGGATGGGAGCATGAGACTGTGCATTGATTACCTGGAGTTGAACCATGTGACGGTGAAGAACAAGTACCCACTACCGAGGATCGAGGACCTATTTGATCAGTTGCAGGGAGCCTCAGTATTCTCCAAGATAGATCTCAGATCAGGGTACCATCAGCTGAAAGTGAGGGAGACGGATGTGCATAAGACAGCTTTCAGGACTTGTTATGGGCACTACGAGTTCTTAGTGATGCCGTTTGGGATAACTAATTCCCCAGCTATCTTCATGGATCTCATGAATCGAGTATTTCAGCCCTACCTCGATCAATTCATCATCGTTTTCATAGACGACATCCTTATCTATTCGAGGACCAGAGGAGAGCACAGTCAGCATCTGAGGACAGCCTTGCAGTTGTTGAGGGAGAAGAAGCTATTTGCCAAATTCAGCAAGTGCCAATTCTGGCTGGAGAAGGTGGCGTTCTTAGGCCATATTGTGTCGAGTGCGGGTGTGGCGGTAGATCCGAGCAAGGTGGAGATAGTGAAGGAATGGTCTATACCTAAGAATGCATCCGAGATACGCAGCTTTTTAGGGTTGGCAGGTTATTATCGAAAGTTCATCAAGGGATTCTCCACTATTGCAGTGCCCTTGACTGTTCTGACACAGAAGAATGCAAAGTTTGTTTGGGAGATGATTGTCAAAGGAGCTTTGAGGCATTGAAGCATGAACTCACTACAACACCAGTTTTAGCGATGCCATCAGGGCAAGGAGACTTTGTGTTGTATACAGATGCTTCTAAAATGGGTTTGGGTGCAGTGATAATGCAGAATAACCGGGTGATTTCCTACGCATCTAGACAGTTGAAGGTGCATGAGAAGAATTATCCAACACATGATTTGGAGTTGGCGGCAGTGGTGTTTGCACTAAAGATCTGGAGGCATTACTTATATGACGAGAAGTGTAATATCTACACTGATCACAAGAGCCTCAAGTATTTCTTTACACAGAAGGAGCTAAATATGCGGCAGAGGAGATGGTTAGAGCTGGTGAAGGATTATGACTGTGACATTAGCTATTCACTGGGATGAGGTAGGGGAGAGGAAAGAGCTTGGACCAGAAATCGTGCAGAAGACGGCATAGGTGGTAGTCAGAATACGAGATAAGATGAGGACCGCTCAGAGCCGACAGAAGAGTTATGCAGATAAGAGGCGGAGGGACCTCGAGTTCACGATAGGTGACCATGTGTTTGTCAGGATCGCACCGATGAAGGGTGTTATGAGATTTGGGAAGAAGGGCAAGATGAGCCCGAGGTACATCGGTCCATTTGAGATTCTTGATAGAGTGGGATCGTTAGCATATCGGGTGGCATTACCACAGTGCGGGAGGAAGCATCCGACTTCACAGTGTCATGGAGTTCAGGGATCTTTCCGTAACTGCGGACAGCTTGGACACTATGTTAGAGTGTGTCCTTTGTTGAGGGTACAGACTTCGGTTCCTTCGCAGCAGGGTTCGGCTGGTGGTTCTTCACAGAGACCGCAGTTTCCTGTTCCGACCCAGCGATCTGGATTTCAACCCCATGAACCGTCTAGGTTTGGAGGATCTTCTGGACCTCAGTTTCAGATACCGCAGCAGGCCCGAGTGAATGCCTTGTAGGGGGAGCAGGCTGAGGAGACACCTGGTATGTTTATCACATGTACATGTTCTATCTTTGATTTTCCTGTGAGAGTTTTAATTGATACAGGAGCGTCACACTCCTTTGTTTCTGCATGGTTTGTGCATGAGTGTGGGTTGAGAGTTACCCCACTGTGTGATGTCGTATCTGTATCTACTCCTGCTGGTGTGTGGGTGATATCCCGTGAGATCGTGGTGGATAGTGTGATTCGATTTGATCAGAACGTGCTAGTGGAGAATCTGATTGTCTTGGAGATGAGGGATTTTGATTGCATCTTGGGAATGGATGTATTGTCTAGCTATAAGGCTACTGTTGACTGTTTCCATGGTGTGGTGAGATTTCGCCCCGATTCGGGTGAGAAGTGGGATTTCTACGGCACGGATTCGAGGCCGAAGATTCCACTGGTGTCTGCCATGGAGATGTTTAGTCTTTTATTGCTGGATAATGCTAGATTTATGATCTATGCGCTTGACGTTTCCCAAGAGTCACATGGAGTTGAGTGACATCCCGATCATCCGATAGTTTCTCGACGTGTTTCTGGATGAGATTCCTGGATTACCTCTGAGACGTGAGATCGACTTCAGTATCGAGTTGGTGCCTGGTACAAACTCGATTTCTAGAGCTCCGTATCTGTGGTGAGAAGTGGGATTTCTACGGCACGGATTCGAGGCCGAAGATTCCACTGGTGTCTGCCATGGAGATGTTTAGCTTTTATTGCTGGATAATGCTAGATTTATGATCTATGCGCTTGACGTTTCCCAAGAGTCACATGGAGTTGAGTGACATCCCGATCATCCGATAGTTTCTCGACGTGTTTCTGGATGAGATTCCTGGATTACCTCTGAGACGTGAGATCGACTTCAGTATCGAGTTGGTGCCTGGTACAAACTCGATTTCTAGAGCTCCGTATCTGTTGGCGCCAGCAGAGTTGAAGGAACTAATTGAACAGTTGAGAGACCTTCTGGAGAAAGGCTATCAGACTGAGTATGTCGCTTTGGGGAGCTCCGATTCTTTTTGTGAAGAAGAAGGATGGATCTATGAAGATGTGTGTTGATTTTAGACAGTTGAACAAAGCGACGGTGAAGAAAAAATATCATTTGTCGAGGATTTATGACTTGTTCGATCAGTTGCAAGGATCGGTGGTCTACTCGAAGATTGATTTGCGCTCTGGCTATCACCAGTTGCGGATTAGAGACGCTGATGTGGCGAAGATAGCTTTTCGGACGAGATATGGGCATTATGAGTTTCTTGTGATGCCGTTTCGGTTGACGAATGCCCCAGCTTTTTTCATGGATTTGATGAATCGCGTCTTTAGCGAGTACATCGATCGGTTCGTGATTGTCTTCATATATGACATCTTGGTGTATTCGAGGAGTTTGAGAGAGCATAAGGAGCATCTAAGATTGGTGTTGCAAAGATTGAGAGACTCGCAGTTGTACGCCAAGTTCAGTAAGTGTGAATTTTGGCTTCATAGAATTATCTTTTTGGGTCATGTTATTCAGCGCAAGGAATTTCGGTGGATCCGAGTAAGGTCGAAGCAGTTCTTAACTGGGAGAGACCTAGGAATGTTTCCGAGATCCGTAGTTTCTTGGGATTGGCTGGCTATTACAGACATTTCATCGAGAATTTCTCCTCGATAGCCAGGCCTTTGACTCAGTTGACTCAGAAGGATAGGAAGTTTGTTTGGACTGACGAGTGCGAGTCTAGTTTTCAGACGTTGAAGGAGAAGTTGACTACTGCTCCTGTTTTGGATCTACCGTCTGGATCTGGAGGATTTGTTGTATGCTCTGATGCTTCTCTGAGTGGTTTGGGTTGTGTGCTGATGCAGAATGGGTACGTGATTGTGTATGCGTCTCGACAGTTGAAGCCTCACGAGATGAGGTACCCCGTTCATGATTTGGAATTGGCTGCGATAGTGTTTGCCTTGAAAATTTGGCGGCACTATCTGTATGGTGAAGAATTTGTGGTGTACACCGACCACAAGAGCTTGAAGTATGTCTTCACGCAGTCAGATTTGAATATGAGGCAACATCGTTGGATGGAGTTGCTCAAGGATTTCAATTGCGAGATTCAGTATCAACCTGGGCGGATGAACTTAGTAGCCGATGCTTTGAGTAGGAAAGCCCATCCTGATATGTTAGCATCTTTGAGTGTCTCGAGAGTCTACGAGCAGTTGAGTATAGATTGCACGGAGTGCCTGTTTCGATAGTTTCAGATAGAGATCCAAGGTTCACATCTCGTTTTTGGAAGAGTTTGCAAGCAGCGATGGGTTCGAGATTGGCTATGAGTACAACCTATCACCCACAGACAGATGGTCAGTCTGAGCGGACCATTCAGACTTTAGAAGATATGCTGCATGCAGTGGTGATGGATTTCAATGGTGGCTAGCAGGATTCCTTGTCCTTAGTCGAGTTTTCGTATAACAACAGCTACCAAGTGACTATCGGGATGGCTCCATTTGAAACTTTGTATGGTCGCAAGTGCAGATCTCCCATCTGTTGGGAAGAGGTTGGTGAGAAACAGCTTTCTACTCCTGAATTTGTACAGCACATGAAAGATCAGATTGATTTGATTCGGAGTAGGATGAAGGCTGCACAAGATATATCTACCAGCTATTCTAACCGAATATGTCGACCGTTAGAGTTTGAGGTTGGCGATCGTGTGTTTCTTAAGATTTATCCTTTCAAGAGCGTGATGAGGTTCAGATTTAAGGGCAAAATGGCTCCTAGATTCATTGGTCCTTTTGAGATTGTTGAGCGGATTGGACAATTGGCTTATAGATTGAGGCTGTCTGATGAATTAGCAGCGATACATGATATTTTTCATGTGTCAATGTTGAGAAAATATGAGCCAGATCCTTCCCATGTTTTGAGAACCGACGAAGTTGAGCTGGATTCTACCTTGAGCTATGTGGAATATGCAGTGCAGATTCTGGATAGGAAGGAAAAGCAGTTTAGGAACAAGATAATTCCGTTGGTGATGGTCCAATGGAGTAAGCATGGCCGAGAATAAGCTACCTGGGAGGTTGAGGAGAAGATGAGACAAGACTGGCCTCATCTGTTTGAGCAATGATAGTGAGAATTCCAGGTAAATTCTAAGCTTTGATTCGAGTTGTTCAGTTGTTTGTGTGTTGCTTGAAATGTTTTTTTGAATGTTTTGATTGATTCTTCCCTGTGTTTGCCTTTGATTTCGAGGACGAAATCTCTTAAGGTGGGGAGAATGTGAGCATTGAGATTCGGTAATTAGCGATTAATAGATTTGGTTAAGGATTAGTTACAGGAGTCGTGATTTTTGAATTTCGGGTTTGAGGATTTTTTGTCAAATCTAGTTGGTGATTTTCAGATGTGACATAGAGCTGATGAGCTTCGAGTCGCTGGTCTCTATCGGGTGAAATATGCATCGAGTTTGGAGGAGTTTTGATTTGTTTTAGATCGGGAGCTGATTTCTGGAAGAATTCAGATTTGAGGTTGTTTCGCTGAGGGAAAATAGGCCAGTAGCGTTTCTTTGCGAGAGTTGGCGAAATCCAGACGTGAGTATTCAGATTTGACGATAGCGAGTGGGATCTGTTTCAGATGTGAGCAGTGCGAAGCCGTTTTGATTAGTGGTGTGTTAGCGGTAGCGCTGAGACCAGATTTGAGTTAGCGCTGGAATCAAATTCGAAGACTTGTGCCTTAGCGTTAGGATCTGATAGCGCTAGGATCTGATGCTGGGATCTGAATATGACGGTGTTGACTTTCATTGTAGACTTTGACTCGAGGATATAAATACAAGTGTTGATTAACACTTAGCATATTTCGAACTCAATATTTCCTTATCGTCTTCCCCGTTCACATCGAAACCCTTACTGTTCATTCGAACCCTTTTCCGTTAGATTGCCGTTGATTTCCGCCGTTGTTTGGAGCAAAACTGGTGGCGCTGGGTTCGCCTTGCCTAGGTCTTTCGATTAATACTAGTCTGGAGTTGTATATAAAGTTTGGTTTAATAGGCGACTGCTGGTAGCGTGATCATTGTTTTGATATTACAAGTGTTTTCGTAAATTCCAGCAGATGCACTGTTCATCAGCAGGCTCATCTTTCCCTTATTAAAATCAGCAGTTTCACTTCTTCGTTGAGAATTCAGCAGTTGCACTTCTTTGTTAGAAATCAGCAGCTGCATTGTTATCGTAAAACCAACAGCTGCATTCTTTTGTTAGAATTCAGCAGCTGTGTTGTTTTCATAAAATCAGCAGATGCACTGTTCACCAGCAGATGCATTCCATAGTGATAGTTCAGCAGTTGCTTTATTCATTTCTAAGTTCTGCTCATTTCAGTTGGTATTAGTCTTGCGACTGGTAATATTCATTTATATATACGTGTTAGCGCTTTTTCTTGCAACTGGTTGATTAGCGTATTCCTTGCGACTGATCGATGCGCTAACGACGTCGTTTTTCTTTAAGTTATAAAATATCAGCAGGTAGTTTTGTCATCCTATCTGTTATTTACTTCAACGACATCGTTTCATTTAAATACGATTGTCTTAGTAAAAGATCTTGCAGCTGGTTTCTGTTTATTCCAGCTGGTTCATTTTAATGATATTTGCAAACAGCAGAGGTTTTATTTCATAAGTACTGTTCCTTTTTTTACGACTGGTCCCTGCATTGCGACTGGTTTCTCTCCAGTGTTACGATCTCAAAGTTCGAATTCGATACTCAGTAAAATTTTAAAGTGGAAGCAAAAGTTTTAAAACGATGGAACCCGAGGATTTTAAGCAAGGAATGTTTTACGAAAGGATGTAATGGAACAAAAGTTTATTTTAAGATTATGGCATAGATAGTTGACGGTCACCCAATTGTAGAAGGGTGAGTAGTCGTCCAAGTGTCGGCTGCCCTTTCATAATGAGCTATATGCTAGAACGGATTTCCGAAGTCATTTGATCAAGTGCATAACGGACCATGAGGAGCTTATATGCCATAGCCTAAAGAAAAGGAATGATGTTAGAGCTGGGCTATTATACCCTGTCTCTAAGATTACGAACGAATTGTTTATGAAATGTTTATGAATGTTCAGATGTCTGCCTGCGTTTTATGAAATTGTTATTACTCAGGTTTTACTTGCTGAGCCTTTAGGCTCACTAGCTTTTAAAATGGTGCAGGTGCGACAGCTGGAGAACGAACAGTAGATGAAACTTGAAATACAGCTGCTGGGTGGTGTTGTGTTTATCCAAGGCCTACGTTTTCCGTGTCTCAGTTGTATCATTTTGATTTAGATTGTACTGTATTAGATCAGTAGCAACGATTGTATATTTACATAGAATATCAGTAGTTGTAAATCGCAATTGCAATTATCAATGAAAACTGTTTTCCGCAAATGTCTTTAGTAGTTGGCGCGCAAATTAGTACCTGCTGGTCTTTGAGATTGTCTTGTGTTTTGTTTCTTTTAAGTTATAAGAAATACATCTTATAACAAATTACCTTTTAGCCTTCTTTAATTTCGAAAATTTTTATTTACCCCAATTCTCATGGCCCCGTTGGGTTCGGGTGTCACAACATGGTATCAGAGCAATGTTCCTGAGATAAACACACGCACCATCAGCTGGATCAAAGTTCATCGTCTGTTCTTCTAAGTTGTGAGTTTATTTTCAGAGCATTGTCTTTTAATTATTTAGCAAGTTATGATATATGTATGTGGTGGATTACGGGCTATAGAATATAAGATGTCAGGAAGAGGAAGAACTAGACGAAGTATTCCTTTAGAAGAAACTGATAGTGATAATAATGCTAATATCACTCAATTGTTACGACTGCTGGTAGAGCAAAATAATAGAGGCAATGGCCAATCTTCCAGCAGTAGGGGACCAAGTA
>KV000908.1:19171-59051 GCA_001598015.1 Dorcoceras hygrometricum | reverse complement strand
GATTGTTTCTGCCCCTGTGTTTGCCTTTGATTTCGAGGACGAAATCTCTTAAGTTGGGGAGAATGTGAGGATTGAGAAATTCGAATAGTGATTAATCAGTTTTGCATAGGATTAGTCACGAGATTTTAGGGATTTCGAATTTCAGATTTTGAGGAATTGTAGTGAAGTTTGGTTTGTGAAGTTCAGACTTCTGGAATTGGAGTTCAGCAGTTGCATTTTGCTAGCGAGAAATGATCCCAGTAGTGTTTCAGCAGTAAGGTTTATCGCTGGGAGAAGTAAAGCCAACAGCATTTTTATGCGAAGGCTTGCGGGCAATTCAGCTGTTGGTATTTCAGTAGTATCATGATCAGCTGTTGGTTTGAGTGACCTACTGTTGGTAGTGAGGCGACGTCGTTTTACCTTTGTTAGCGGGAACCCTGATACGTCGTCGTTTGAGTTATTTAGCATTTCAGCTGTTAGTCGTTTTGAGAGAGATCTGTTCTCAGCTATTGGATGCTGTGGAATCGTTTCGATTAGTTGGTACGGCGTCGTTTGATGCTGTGTAATGGAAGTGCAACGTCTGTTGGTGTCGGCTGTTTCCGTTGAGAAGAAACGTTGGATTCAGTTGTAAGATTTCTACTGTAGCATTACCTGACGTCTGATTTAGGGGAACAGCAGCTGTATGGAGATTTATATATATAAGTGTTGAGCGACACTTAGAGCATTTTCCACCCGATATTTCTTATCTCCATATTCAAACCCTCGATAGCTACTGTTCACCCGAACATTTCTTCCCTAGATTTCTGTCGATTCCAGCCGTTGTTTTGAATGAGATTGGTGGCGCTGGATTCTCCTTGAGTTGCTCTTTCGATTGATACTTGCTAGGAGGCCTGAGTCGGAGTTGGAGAGAAGCGCGAAGAACCTGTTTGTTCGAAGATTTTCGTGAGATCTGAACCGTGTGTTCTTTGGTTCTTTTGGAAGCTTGAGTAAGTGTTTCCAACTAGTTTTAAGTTTAGTTTCAGCTGTTAATCCTGCGTAGAATGGTAGAACTGGAATTTAGTTCTGTTAGAACAATATTTTATAAGTTTTGGTGATAACAAAAATAAGACTAGTTGCAATTGGACAATCAGTTGTCGCACTCTTCAGGAGATCGTCTTATCTATCTACAAGTGGTATTTCAGCAGTTGGAGCTTTCGTGAGTTTTCAGCAGATGGTATTTCAGCAGTTGGTATGCTTTCAGTGGTTGATTCGTATTCAGAGAGATTCAGCAGATACTTCTTTGAAGAGCATTCAACAGATGTTATTGTCTCGATCAGCAGATACCAATTTGAGGTTCAGCGTGTTTTGCTAAGGATTGGTAAACGACAGCGTTTTGATAAGTTAGTACGACGTCGTTGGAGTGCACTGTTTCATTTCAGCAGATGAAGTAATCAGCAGATACTTTCTTGAAGAGTTCAGCAGTTGGTTAAGTCTATTTGTTGGATATTTTGGATATCAAGGTATTTTAACTTATGTTTACTAAGTCAGGCCGAAAAAGAAATTTTTAGCCACTATTTTAATGCTTCCGCTATTGTGTTTTATGTGGTTTTACTTTGATTGAGCACGAGGCCTGACATTTTTGGTATCAGAGCTTAAACTGGGATAAGCTCAATTTCTTTTGATCACACTTGAGTCTAGGCACACTTTTGCTTGTTGCATGTGCATGACTATGTGATTTATTTACTATGTGATATCCTTGCTGTGTGACCTTATTGTTTAGTGCCTTCCTAGAAGCCGCCTAGACGTAGGGGTAGAGGTAGAGGGCAGATTCTGGAAGAGTCCGAGGGTCATAATGAGGAAGCGCAGCGTAGTTTTCCTGTTCGTAGACGTGCTAGTCAGGTTGAGGTAGATGAGCTGGCAGCCCATTTGGACGACATGAAACTTGTGATGGCGAGGTTTCAGCGGATGAATCCTCAGACGTTTAATGGTGATGAGCCTAGTTCCGATGCGGAGTACTGGTGGCAGCACGTTACCGACTTGTTTGATCGTGTGAGGTATGATGACGAGCGTAGGTTGAGTTTGGCTACGTTCCAGTTGAGGATGAATGCTGAGCGTTGGTGGAGAGGAGCTTCGAGGACTCTTGAGGAGACTGGTGTAGGGATCACGTGGAACAGCTTTTGTACTGCCTTCCGTCAGGAGTACGTTCCGGAATCCTTTGTGAACGCCAGGGAGCGTGAGTTTGATAACCTGGTGCAGGGGACTTTGTCTGTAGGAGAGTATGCTCGGAGATTTTCTTCACTTCTTTCGTATGTTCCGCATGTTTCTGGCTGAGAGAGGTCAAAGAGGAACAAGTTCTTGGAGTGGCTAAATGAGGATTTGTATTCATTGGTGCTGGCGAGTTCACCGGAAAGTTGTGCTGAGGCGGTGGATAGGGCTATAGATGTGAGACCCGAAAGTTTAGAAAGATTAATTGAGTTAATTACTCGGGTTTAGTACAGACCAGATTTGACTTGAACATATCTGGGATGAGCCAGCTGTGAGTTGGTATGCATGGCTTAGTTATCGGGTCCGTATAAGTACTTGAAACAGATCTTGAGTGTTGGAGAATATCCACGGGAACTGATCAGATGTGAGTGTCGGTCAACACTGGGTGATCGCGCTCAGTTGTGGTGATGAGATCTGGTATTGCATGCATTCAGATGCGAGCTAGAGTGTTTCTGTAGCGGGTAGTGAAACTACGCCGTTTGGATTAGTTGGAACAACAGCCTTTTGGCTTAGCGGAGAAGACTCAGATTTGAGTAGCGTTGTTCTTCAGATTTCGGTGGGATCTGAGTGTTGCGTTGCGATTCTGTTTAGAATTTCAGATTCGAGTACCGAGTGACTTGTCCAGATGATAGCGTGGATTCTGTGCGACGTCATTTGCGTAAGTCAGGATCTGTTTTGACGTAGAGTCAGATCTGATTTGAGATTCAGATCCGAGTGAGGAATCAGTTTTGAGACTTAAGTGTCGGTGGGTTCTGTTCTTCAGATTTGAGCAGATTTGACCTTTTAATAGAGGACTTTGCCTTTGTTCTTTACTATTCAGCTTCGACACATAGAATATTTCTCGATAGCGAATCCTGTCGCGATACCCTAGCTACTGTTCACCGAACCTTATCTTCTCATATTTCCGACGGTATATAGCTCCGACTGAAGTAAGAATGGTAGAGTTGGACTCCTCTTGCTAAGACACTTCGTTTGGTACAGCTTTTTGAAGCTTGCGTCAAGATTGGTGAGGTTGCGAGACATCTCCCTTCTGTAGTCTGTTAGCATAAGCGTTGGATTTGCTTCTGCCTTTCAGATAGCTTTTTGGGTAAGTGTTAAGATCATACCTTGTGCTTTGTTTAGAGCCTTCTGTTGTGTTAGAAGGGTGGGATAGATTTAGTTGAGCTTGTAGGTCCCAATTCGTAGTTTCTGTACTGCGGTCGCTGAGATTTTGTGCGTTGTTGCTTAGCAGTTTCTTGGATCTGTGTTGCTCGGGACTTCATTGTTGTAATTATAGCTCAGAGCGGAGGTACGGATGTGAGCTTGATTAATAACCTTGGATTTAGAATGAGTGATTATGCTTGCTGCTGTGTATGTTTCGTTGCTGTTGTGACTTGCTTCTATTGTGTGTTATCTGCAAGTTGTCATTGCATATATGCATTATTACATATTGATCTCAGATCTTGTTTAGCCGTGCCTTGTTTCATTGATATGTGTGTACCAGGGTGACTGTTTTAGAGGCCGAGCGGGTAACTCCCATCACCCTCATCTCCCTGCTGGGATCTGTTAGCCACTATGAGCGGAGTGGGTAGCTCCCACACCTCATGAGTTGGGCAACAGCAGGTTGAGCTATGCTTTGAATCTGGTACTGTATGTTGAGACGAATGGGTGGCTCCCATATACT
This sequence comes from Dorcoceras hygrometricum, assembly GCA_001598015.1. Classification (NCBI taxonomy): domain Eukaryota; kingdom Viridiplantae; phylum Streptophyta; class Magnoliopsida; order Lamiales; family Gesneriaceae; genus Dorcoceras; species Dorcoceras hygrometricum. The sequence continues at coordinate 55,165 of KV000908.1, read as the reverse complement.
CACACACCCATGGCCACTGTTTTTCAGTTGATCTGATTCTTTGTTGAGCAGTTGTTGAGATCCTTTGGCTCCCTGCTTTCGGTTGTAGGGCGGAACCTCTGACGGCCAGCCTGCTGTGCCTCCTGTGGCTGCTGCTGCTGCTGGGGCTGATGGGCTGACTGGGAGGACTGAGAAGACTGTGCTCCCTGACCAGTGGGACGACCACCCTGAGCCACCTGCTGCCTACGAGCACGACGGCTATGCAAACCCTCCTCAATGTCGATGGCACTATCCACTGCCTCAGCATACGTCTTGGGTTTGCTGATCAGCACCATCTGATAAAACTCTTCATTCAAGCCCTCAAGAAATCTAGTCCGCTGGGCCCTCTGTTAGGATAAAATTTATGGTTTTGGTGATAACAAAATGACAAGTTAAATCAGGATCTTTCAGACGTTGATAACATTATTTGAGAATCCAGTCGCCAGCTACAGTAAATCAGACGAGGGCTACAGTGAATAAATCTTTGGTATCGAATCAGTCGCAAGTTACAGTGAAGTATAACCAGTTGATGACCAGTCGCAAGCTACAGTACTCTTAACCAGACGCAAGCTACAGTGTTCTTATAACCAGACGCAAGCTACAGTGTTCTTATAACCAGACGCAAGCTACAGTGATCTTGAATCAGACGCAAGTATTTGAGTGTTAGCGTATTGTGATAAAGATTGCAAAACGACAACGTTTAAATAAGTCAGAACGACGGCATATTGGAATCAGTCGATGGCTTTCAAAACCAGTCGAGAGCTACAGTGGTTTGAACATCCAGACGAGAGCTACAGTATTATTTAACCAGTCGAGGGTATATTGGAAACGATGTCGTTTAAATAAGTTGAAACGACAGCGTATTGGCACCAGTCGAGATCTATAGTATTTTGTGAATCCCGTCGCTGGAATAACGCACGCGTTAAAGAAAACCAGTCGTTGCATGTTTTGAAGCGTCTTCCAGTCGCAAGATTTTAAACAACGATGAAGAAATTTCAGGCGCAAGAGATAAAGAAATTCAAATACGATTGTTTACTTAAATTGGAAAAGATTAACAGAATCGTACAAATTGCCTGGAATTTAGGAGACAATTTTGGGTAAATAGTACGCATTCACAGAGGTTGTTGCACAGATATGGAAATCGACAAATTATCTCTGACAGTGTGCAATTTACCTTGTGGTGGAGCAGAGAATACGGTTATGAATTATCAGAATTTCAAAAAGGATTTTGTTTCCTTGACAGATGAAAATGACCGTTGAGCGAAGACTATATATACCAGCAGTTTTGATTTGAAGAAACACCTTCGCTCTCGCTATTGCAAAAACTCTGCCAAATTGAATTGTCGAGCTATTCGTTATTGAAGCATTTTCAAAAAGCTCAAAGACTTGAAGAACACAACCATTGTTTTTCATTGATTTACCTTCAAGTCATCCTCTGGTTCATAGTGTTGAATCGTGTTTCTTTGTTTAGAAACCAGAGGATCTTACAGTCTCAATTACGTGCATTGTTATATCATGACTGAGTCTGTAACAAACGAGCTCTCAAAAGCCGTTTGAAAATATTAAAAAGTGTTGTAAACCAGCAGCTGCGTCTGCGTGGATTGTTGTGGAGATACTAGGAGTTCATACAAGTGAGGCTTGTGTGATCGGGTGTCTGCAGAAGGACTGTGTACATCAAATCTTCTAGTGTATCCTTCCTGAATAGGGAAGAAGGGGAGACGTAGGATATTAATATCCGAACTTCCAGAAACAAACTCTTGACCCTACTCTTTACATTTACGCACTTATTTATTTATAGCTTACTGTTCACAAATTAATCGGCTTCATTCCGCGCTCTTTAGTTAGCCGAGATATTTTCATTTAACTGAGATAAGCAGCACGTGTAAAACGTGTTTGAAAAGAATTTGAAAAGTTTAAAATCGAAGGAGTTCATTCAACCCCCCCCTTCTGAACTCCTGTACTTGTTTTGATCCTATTTTTGGGACCATAAATTGGTATCAGAGAAGGCGCTTCTCAGTTATTGAACAGTATTTGTTTGTGCGTTATTTTACAAATATGTCTACTTCTCAAAACAAGATTCCTTTGTTCTCCAGAGAGGACTACGATGATTGGAAGATTCGCATGCAGGTGCATCTGGCTGCTATGGATGATGAGATGTGGACTGTTATCACTGAAGGGCCATTGAAGATAATGAAGCCCAATCTGGCGGTTGCTGTAACAAATGGAGAGCCTCAGTTTCTTGAGAAAGCCAAACATGAATATACAAATGATGACAAGAAGAAAGCTAACTTGGACAATGTGGCCAGGGACATCCTATACAAAACGCTGGACAAAGACAAAAACATGTTCAGCAAAATCAAAACCTGCGCCACAGCAAAAGAAATCTGGGAAAAGCTGGTCCAGATATTTGAGGGAAGCGATGAGACGAAGGAGAACAAACTAACAGTCTCTCAGCAAAAGTACTAATCCATCAAGATGAAGGATGGAGAAACCATGACAGAGTTCGATGAGCGATTCAGTTCAATAGTGATTTTGAACAGCCTTGGCAAAGAATACAGCAACAGAGAGCTAACATTTAAAGTCATTAGAGCATTACCCAAGGAGTGGGACGTGAAGACCATGGCAATGAGGGAGTCGAAGGACCTGAACAAGATGGAGCTTCATGATCTGTTCGCAAATCTAAAGGCATACGAATTTGAACTGGAGACAAGATCTGAAGTTCCCTCAACCTCCCAGCCGACAAAAGCATTGGCAGCTACAACAATCGAACAGTTCTCTCCTAGCACCAGCAAGAAGGCTGACCAACTTAGTGACGACGTCATGTCCCTCTTCGTCAAGAAGTTTGGGAAATTCATGAGAAGATCCTTCCACCCTTCCTCTCCTTACAACAGTTTTAATAAATCTTATAAATCTGTATCTGACGTGATATGTTTCAATTGTGAATGACCAGGGCATTTTGCAGCTGAGTGCAACAGGCCCAAGAAAGATGACAGATACAGAAGAGATGAGAAGAAGGAGGATAGATACAAGAAGGAGGATCGGTACAACCGTGATGACAAGAACTATGATAGAAATGTCGAAAGATCCAAGGAGCGATCCAAGGATAGGCGGATGAGGATGAGAAGTGACAAGCCGCAGGAATGACCGTAAAGTGTTGATGGCTGAGGAAAGTACCAAGAGCTGGGCAGATAGTGATTCAGAATCTTCATCCAGCAGCTCATCATCCAGCGATAGTGAACAGGAGGAAGTTCATTGTCTCATGGCTGACTAGATGGCTGATGATGAGGTATTTGATTTTTCCAATGTTGAATTTACACGAGAAGACCTTGTCACAGCACTAAATGACATGGTCAAAGAGTATAGGAAGCTTTCTCACTCGTTCGAGGAAGTGAAAATGAAAATGCTGATTGGAAAAATAGCTCAGTCGAATCAAGTGTTGTTGAACTTGGTGACACTGACAGTTTGAAAATCGAGCTAAGTAAGCTAACAGCTGAGAATGATGTGTTGAAAAATGAGACCAGTGAGCTCAAAGCTGAAATCGAAATATTGAAGCAAGTAGTGAGCGCCTGGAATCGGTCTTCTCGATATCTTCACAAACTGAACGAGAGTCAAAAACTAGCCAATGATAAGTCTGGTTTGGGATTCAATATTAGTGAATGCAGTGAAGGACAGACAAGTACTCTGTCACAGCCGGCCTATGACAAGTTCAATAAAATGGGCTTTGTCAAAGCTAGCATGACATATGACAGCTGTGAGTCAATGCGATATGATGACCAGAGCTCTTCTCAGTCAAATGAAGGAAAAGATGGCATCGGCTATAAAAGGCCTTAGAGTTCAAAGCCCAGCTGGCTAAAGAACAGGTTGGACAAGGATAAAGCGAAAGCTGGTTCCAAGTCTCGTGTTCAACACCAGTCGCGGCGTAACTTTAGGAAGGCAAAATCTGGTTGGAAAAAGACTCAGCCGAGAAGAGATCCTGTTGGTCAAAATGTCAAATCAAAACTCCATAGATCGCATAATTTTGCACAGACTTTCGTGGACCCGAATACTGGGAAAACTGTGAAAGTAATTCAAGTTTGGGTCCCGAAAGGGGTAATCCAATCTGGACCCAAGTAAAATTAGGTACCAAAAGCTGCTTGTTTGATTGCAGGATAACAGGTACAAAGCAACAGCTGAAACAACATTGTGGTACCTGGATAGCGGCTGTTCAAGACACATGACAGGAAATAAAAGGTTGCTAACAGACGTCACACCACACAAAGGAGCTAAAATTGTGTTTGGTGACAATGCATACGGTAACACTGTGGGTAAGGGTAAGCTTATCCACGGTAACATCTAGATTTCTGATGTCCTAGTTGTTGATAATCTTAAATACAATCTGATTAGTATGAGTCAGCTGTGTGACAAAGGTTACACAGTCCAGTTTCAACAACACACGTGCACGGTTCAGAGTCCAAGTGGTCTGACTGTGTTGGTAGGTAAACGTTCGGGGAATACCTACATCATCAACTGGTCAGATTAGCTGGAACCTGAACAGTTGTGCCTTGCAGCTGGCTCTTCCAAGAGCTGGTTGTGGCATCAAAGAATGAATCATCTTGAATTTAAAACACTTGCTAAGCTGAGTCAACACGATATGGTCTCTGGTCTGCCAAAAATCAGCTTTTCTAAGGATAAGATCTGTGCAGCATGTCAGCTGGGAAAACAAATAAAATCGACTTTCAAAAATAAAGGCGGAAAACGTTCTTCCCGTTGCCTTGAGCTTTTACATATGGATCTTTTTGGTCCTATTTCAGTAACAAGCTTAGGGGGAACATCCTACACCCTTGCAGTAGTTGATGATTTTTCAAAATATACTTGGGTGTTGTATTTAAAAGCAAAATCTGAAACCGCCGACCAGCTGATACGCCTTTTGAAACGTTTACAAAATGACAGATCTTGTTCAGTCAACCGGATAAGAAGTGATCGCGGTACTGAGTTTTTAAATTTTAAATTAACTTCTTATTTGGAAGACTTGGGGATAAAGCATGAGCTCTCTGCAGCTAGAACTCCTCAGCAAAACGGGTTAGCTGAAAGGAGAAACCGCACATTAAAAGAAGCTGCAAGATCTATGATTGCATATTCAGGCATTTCTGAAAAATTCTGGACAGAAGCAGTTAACACAGCATGTTACACTCAGAACAGATCGATGATTAATTGGATGCATGATAAAACCCCATATGAGATCTGGAATGGCAAAAAGCCTGATATTTCGTATTTCAGGGTGTTCGGATGCAAGTGTTTCATTCACAATAATGAAGCATCTAACAGCCTTTGAATCTAAATCTGATGCAGGTGTATTCTTAGGATATTCATCAGTGAGCAAAGCATATAGAGTGTTCAACACCCGGAGCTTAACAGTTGAAGAATCTGCTCACGTGGTATTTGATGAAACCAGCTTCAAGTCCAATTCAGCTGCAAGCTTACATGACTTGTGTTCACGTCTGGAGTCAACAAGTTTAGAGGAATCAGACGACGACGACGTGCCACAAAGATATTTAGCTGAGGAATAACAACCAGCAGTGGTCACTACGCATAACAATGTTCAGCAGGATCTGCCAAGTAATCCAGTAGTTATTAATATAACTAACGTGGACCAGTCGCAGGATCCAAATGCCCCAAGTTCACCAGCTGTTGGAGATGTTGCGACAAGTGTTCAATCAGACGACAATCAATCAGACGTTGCGCCAACGAACATTGAGAAACCAGACGTAGCGCAACCAGTCGCAAGCATCACAAGATCAACGTCTGGACATCCAGCTGCAAGCATGTCTTCACCAACGACTGGTCAACCAGTCGCAAACACTTCTTACCAGTTGGAAGCAGACGCACAAGACAGCGATGCTCCACATCAAATGGCGTCTGCTGATCCAGTCGTTGCAAACCATCCAGTAACACAGGGGGAACAAAGAACAAATCCCATTGGACTTAATCTTCTGTGGAACCAAAATCATCCACCCGAGAAAGTCATAGGTAATTTCGAATCCCCTGTTCGCACAAGAGGCCAGCTATCTCACGATCATTTTGATGCTGCATTTCTATCACATATAGAACCTAAGCAGATAGATGAGGCCTTAGCAGACCCAAGCTGGATAGACGCTATGCAAGAAGAGTTAAATCAATTTGAACGTAATAAAGTATGGCAACTTGTACCTAGACCTAAGAATCATTCAGTTATAGGAACTCGATGGGTCTTTAGGAATAATCTGAATGAAGATGGCATAGTGACTAGAAACAAAGCTAGGTTGGTAGCACAAGGTTTTAGACAAATGGAAGGTATAGACTTTGACGAGACCTTTGCACCAGTAGCAAGATTAGAGGCCATACGCATGTTCCTTGCATATGCTACAAAATAATCTGAATGAAGATGGCATAGTGACTAGAAACAAAGCTAGGTTGGTAGCACAAGGTTTTAGACAAATGGAAGGTATAGACTTTGACGAGACCTTTGCACCAGTAGCAAGATTAGAGGCCATACGCATGTTCCTTGCATATGCTACATATAAAGACTTCAAAGTCTTTCAGATGGATGTCAAGAGTGCCTTTCTAAATGGCGTCTTGACAGAGGAAGTGTATGTTGCACAACCTCCTGGCTTCGCACATCATACACATCCAGACTTTGTTTACAAACTGGATAAAGCTCTATATGGGTTGAAGCAAGCACCCAGAGCTTGGTATGATACACTCACTAAATTTCTACTTGAGCATCAATTCACTATAGGCACAGTAGATAAGACATTGTTTAAATTTGTTAAAGATGACAATATTCTGTAAGTTCAAATATATGTCGATGATATTATCTTTGGGTCATCTAACCCCAAGCTGTGCAAAAAGTTTTCTAATTTGATGCAGGACAAGTTCGAGATGAGTATGATGGGGGAGCTGACGTTCTTTTTGGGCTTACAAGTTCGCTAGTTGGAGAATGGTATATTCATCAACCAGGAAAAATATACAAAAGAACTGCTGAAGAAATTTGGAATAGAAAATAGTTCAGCGGCAGCGACTCCCATGAGATCTACGATTAAACTGGATAAAGACGAAGCTGGATCTGCCATTGAGGTATCTCTTTATCGCGGTATTATTGGCTCTTTGCTATACTTAACTGCTAGCAGACCAGACATCATGTTTGCTTTCTGTATGTGTGCTAGATTCCAAGCAGAGACAAAGCAATCGCATTACATTGCTGTAAAGCGAATATTAAAATACTTAATGGGTACTTCCAACGTGGGTATTTGGTATCCCAAAGACTCAGGCTTTCAACTAATAGGTTACAGTGATGCAGATTACGCAGGTTGCAGGATTGATCGCAGGAGCACAAGTGGAACATGTCAATTCTTAGGGGATCGACTGATCTCCTGGTTTAGTAAGAAGCAGACGTCAATTGCCACGTCAACAGCCGAAGCAGAGTACCTCGCTACTGGCAGTTGTTGCGCTCAAATTCTCTGGATTCAACATCAATTGAAGGATTATGGCATTGATGCTTCCGAAGCTCCTATTCTTTGTGACAACACAAGTGCGATAGCGATCACCCAGAACCCTGTACTGCATTCGAGAACCAAACACATCAACATCAGGCATCATTTCATCAGAGACCATGTGCTAAGGAAGGACGTCCGGTTGGAGTATGTGTCGACGGAGCAACAAGTTGCTGACATCTTCACCAAACCTCTGCCCGACGCTAAGTTTTCTTATTTTAGAAATGTTTTAGGTCTCCTTGAATTTCGCAGAGTATACCAGTCGCAGAGTATACCGGTCGCAGAGTATACCAGTTGCAATGTATACCAGTCACGAATATACCAGTCGCAGAGTATACCAGTCGCAATGTATACCAGTTGCGAATATACCAGTCGCAGAGTATACCAGTCGCAATGTATACCAGTTGCAATGTATACCAGTCGCGGTAAGTACCAGTCGCAGGGGGAAACAAGATCTGGATTGTTAAGTGTGACGTCGTCTGAATATGTTGCATCTGGACACTCAGATGTTGCATATATACAGTCGATACTTATTTGTGACCAGATCTTGTCTACCTTGCGATACATTAAAAACCAGCTGCAATGTTGTAAAACCAGATGCAGCAGTTGTGACTAAATATTTTTGGCGTGCGTTCACTACGATTAAAATATTTCTTTTGCAAATATTCCTTGAAAATATTCTGTTCGATTAAATATTTTTGACAAATATTTTACTCTGTACGATTAAAATATTTGGAAAATATCTTTTTATATCATTTTCAAAAATAGTACGCGTTACTGGATGATTGACACGTGTTTTTGTCATCATTCCAAAAGTCACATCTACACCGTTCCCTAGTTTGTAACGTTTCGTATTTCATATATATTACGGTACACTGTTCATTGTCTCTCACCTTGCAAATTTGTTTTCTCGTACTCTCTTGCGTATACTTTTCAGGCATTCTTCACTCACTTTTCGACGACAATGGCATCATCCCTAATCAGCAACAGCCGTCACATAGATTTTGATTCTGTTTTTGACATGGACGATGCGGGTTTAGCACAGGTATTTGAAACTTTGATTGCGGCGGGGTTAAGGAACTTTTTGGGTTGCCCCGCCGTCTTCTATGAGGAAGCTCTGCTAGAGTTCTTTACAAATGGTTCAGTTAGAGAAGACGGAATGGTTGTCAGCACCATCAGGGGCACAACTGTTGAGATTTCTGAGAGTTTGTTTGCGACAACGTTCGATTTACCGACTGAGGGTTTAACGGATTTGTCTGATGTTCCAAAGGATAATATTTTTGACGCTCGGAGATTATTTTCTGCATCTAAAGAGCAGGTCAGCGTTTCTTGTTTTAAGAAGGAGATGAAAATAGAATATCGTCTTTTGCATGACATTTTGGCAAAGACGATTTTTGTCAAAGCGGGGTACTTTGATGCGGTAACCCGTGATCGATTCTTATTGATGACGGCTATCACGTTAGACTTGAAAGTCAATTGGGGCAGTCTTTTGTTCAGTGTTTTAAAGGGCATGGTAACGCCTGGCTCTAGGAAGGCGAAGGGTTTTGCAATAAAAATTGGTGTTCTTTTGCAAAATGTGCAGGGATTGGTGTTAGGGGAATCAAAGGGGTTTCCCAAATCAAGGATTCTTGATGCAAAAACAGTGCACCGGTTCGTTCATATTAATTAAAAAGTTGGATTGGACGAATCTACAGCCTCTCCAAGGGTAAATAAAACCCCTGTAAAGAAAGAGGTGTCTAAGAAATGACAAGCGGTTGGTGTGGAAGACGCTCCTGTCGTCAAGAAGAAGAGAACCACTAAGGGTAAAGCTGTGGTTATTGCTCAAGAGGCCGTGCCTCCTAAAATTGATGATGCTACTACTGATGCACCAGTGGAACAACTCTCTGTGCCCAAACGCAAATCTCAGAAGAGAAAGAGGAAGTTAGTTTTGGAGGATGCTATTGAAGTTGATGAACCAGTTCCTGCGTTTGTGGAACAACCAGCTGTGGTACCAGTTGTTGAGGGTACGACTGAGGATCCGGAAGCTGTTATTGAACAAATTCTACATCAACTGGATACAGTCGGTGCAACAGATGTACTACTGATGCACCAGTGGAACAACTCTCTGTGCCCAAACGCAAATCTCAGAAGAGAAAGAGGAAGTTAGTTTTGGAGGATGCTATTGAAGTTGATGAACCAGTTCCTGCGTTTGTGGAACAACCAGCTGTGGTACCAGTTGTTGAGGGTACGACTGAGGATCCGGAAGCTGTTATTGAACAAATTCTACATCAACTGGATACAGTCGGTGCAACAGATGGTGGCGAACACCCAGCTCCAACAACCAAAGAATCCTTCCCATGGTTTGATCTCCCTGTATTTCTTGCTAGACGTGAAGCTGAGGGATTCGTTGGGTCATCAAGTGATACAGATGAGGAGCTTATTGCTGATCAACCCACTGTCCATTTATTTCCAGATGCAGGTGACCAGCCCCATGTTTCCGAAACAGTGGCAGAAAGAACGACTGATGATGAGTTATTATCTATTGAGGAGCATCAGGCCCGTATACCCTTCAATGCATCTCTTCCTTCTACTCTTGCTCCAATCGTCACTCCAATCAGGTTTGGACAAGGGATGAGTTCCGAGAAGTTGACGCATACAAGGCTAGTCTACCGCAGATTGATGCTTCCGATAAAGGAAAGGGGATTTTAGTTGAAGATGATGTTCAGGGGCATCCGGCCCGAGAAATTTTCTCTCTAATTTGTGCTGACATTGTGTTCTTGATTGCGTTATGGGAAAAAGTGATTGAGGGTGTTTCTATATTTGTGAGTTCTTTTAGTTTGTGCAAATTGGCCACTCTACAATCGGAGGATATTTTTGCCAAAGAAGGGCAGGTTCTCTCGTGGGCTGAGACAGACTCGAGTTTCGTTGCCATTCAGCGGCGGAGACTCATCATTGCTAAATATAGAGAACTGCTTCTCCGCAAGTTTATAGAGGCCAGGCGGAAGAATTTTGTCTCAGGTACGCCCACTTCAGCGATTGATCTGAAAGTCTTGAAACTACTGGGTGCTGCTCACCTCTTTGCCTTGAAAGTTCTATTGCGGCACATGAGAGAGCACCAGCTGGAGTGGACACAACCGTCCAGTTCTAGTTTGTTCGAGTGTCCTGTCATTGATCGAGGTTTCTTCATACCTCCAAATCATCACTCTATCACTTCCAAGTGTTGGATACGAGCGAAAATCATGGTGGATGGGTCGTGGCTCATCCTGGAAGGGGTTGATTACTGGAGACCTATCACTACACCAGTAAGCTCCCGACATTGGGAGGCACTTCCCCAACGACCCTACCTTGATGATCTTGCCCCACTCTGTGTTTTTGTTGAACCAGTCCAAGACATTGATTCCAGGACTTCTCTTTCAAGGGCTATTATTATTTTTTGGGCTGAGATTTGTATGGAAGCCGTTCAATTTTCTCTTCTTGGCAGTCTACGACCAGTTGGGTCAGTAAATTTTTGCAGGGAACTTGTTGTTCGTGGTTCCGTTGTCGAGGTTATAGAGACGCTACCAATTCGTTTTCGTCGTATTATTAAACAGGGTATAAATTGCAACAGTTTTGTTGATTCCGTTGTACAGTTGGTTTCAGCAGAGATACAGGAAGTTGATGTACAGGGTATTGACGAGGTAGACCTGGTTTCTTCTGAGGATTCTACAGTGTATCGTTCTCCCTCTCCGATTCTTCAAGAAACCGATTCTTTTGATTCTCCAGTGCACCTTAATGGAGATGATATTCCCTTGGAGGACAATGTGAATGTTCAGACTACGTTTCCAGCTACTACTGCCGATCTTTCTCCTCTTCTGGATGATCTGAAAACTTCTCTCTCACAGCGTATGGACAATGCTCATAGTGATATTTTATCTAGACTCCATACCATTGAACGAGGTCTGCAAAACACTCTGGGACACCAAAATGACTACTTCCGAAGTCTAATACATAGTGCTCGACAAGAAGGACAAAATCAAGATGATCTTCAGATACTTCGCCTCAATGAATTGAAGAAAACTGTTATGGCCCAAAGTGTCACTGCTGATACGGATTCACTGGCAATCAGGAACAGGTTCAACGCGCTTGATGCTAAAATTCTTTTATTGTATGGGCAGGTTGCTGCTATCAGGAGTGAGCAATTAGAATTCCAAGAAAAAATGGCAGCAGATTTTCTCAGCCTCTCCACCCAGATTGGCGATCTCGTCGACTACATTCGTGGCGGTGATGCCAAAAAGGGGGAAGGAAGCAGTAGTCGCCGCCCTCTACCTGCTCCTGTTAACCAAGGTGAAAGCAGTGGTAATGTTATCAGAACTACAGAGATTATTTCACCAACAGACATTGACGCTGCACAACGAGGTATTATGGAAAGAAAGATGAGGGCTGACAGAGAAAGAGATAGAGAGAGAAGAGAAAGAAGGCTAAGAAGAAATGGATCGTATAAGAGGAGAAGAGGATATTATTTAGGATAGAACTTGTACAAATATTTTGTACTTTGTTAAGTTAATGAAATTTGTTTTCAGCAGTCGTTGTGCAAGTTATTTTGCCTATTCTTTTATCTCGACTGCTAAGTTTTGTCATCACCAAAAAGGTGGAAATTGTTAGGATAAAATTTATGGTTTTGGTGATAACAAAATGACAATTTAAATCAGGATCTTTCAGACATTGATAACATTATTTGAGAATCCAGTCGCCAGCTACAGTAAATCAGACGAGGGCTATAGTGAATTAATCTTTGGTATCGAATCAATCGCAAGTTAAAGTGAAGTATAACCAGTTGATGGTTACAACCAGACGCAAGCTACAGTACTCTTAACCAGACGCAAGCTACAGTGTTCTTATAACCAGACGCAAGCTACAGCGTTCTTATAACCAGACGCAAGCTACAGTGATCTTGAATCAGATGCAAGTATTTCAGTGTTAGCGTATTGTGATAAAGATTGCAAAACGACAGCGTTTAAATAAGTTGGAACGACGGCGTATTGGAATCAGTCGATGGCTTTCAAAACCAGTCGAGAGCTACAGTGGTTTGAACATCCAGACGAGAGCTACAGTATTATTTAACCAGTCGAGGATATATTGGAAACGATGTCGTTTGAATAAGTTGAAACGACAGCGTATTGCACCAGTCGAGAGCTACAGTATTTTGTGAATCCAGTCGCTGGAATAACGCACGCGTTAAAGAAAACCAGTCGTTGCATGTTTTCAAGCGTCTTCCAGTCGCAGGATTTTAATCAAGGATGAAGAAATTTCAGGCGCAAGCGATAAAGAAATTCAAATACGATTGTTTACTGAAATTGGAAAAGATTAACAGAATCGTACAAATTGCCTGGAATTTAGGAGACAATTTTGGGTACTATTATGGGTAAATAGTACGCATTCACAGAGGTTGTTGCACAGATATGGAAATCGACAAATTATCTCTGACAGTGTGCAATTTACCTTGTGGTGGAGCAGAGAATACGGTTATGAATTATCAGAATTTCAAAAAGGATTTTGTTTCCTTGAAAGATGTAATGACCGTTGAGCGAAGACTATATATACCAGCAGTTTTGATTTGAAGAAACACCTTCGCTCTCGCTATTGCAAAAACTCTGCCAAATTGAATTGTCGAGCTATTCGTTATTGAAGCATTTTCAAAAAGCTCAAAGACTTGAAGAACACAACCATTGTTTTTCATTGATTTACCTACAAGTCATCCTCTGGTTCATAGTGTTGAATCGTGTTTCTTTATTTAGAAACCAGAGGATCTTACAGTCTCAATGACGTGTATTCATTGTTATATCATCATTGAGTCTGTAACAAACGAGCTCTCAAAAGCCGTTTGAAAATATTACAAAGTGTTGTAAACCAGCAGTTGCATCTGCGTGGATTGTTGTGGAGATACTAGGAGTTCATACAAGTGAGGCTTGTGTGATCGGGTGTCTGCAGAAGGACTGTGTACATCAAATCTTCTAGTGTATCCTTCCTGAATAAGGAAGAAGGGGAGACGTAGGATATTAATATCCGAACTTCCAGAAACAAACTCTTGACCCTACTCTTTAAATTTACGCACTTATTTATTTATAGCTTACTGTTCACAAATTAATCGGCTTCATTCCGCACTCTTTAGTTAGCCGAGAGATTTGCATTTAACTGAGATAAGCAGCGCGTGTAAAACGTGTTTGAAAAGAATTTGAAAAGTTTAAAATCGAAGGAGTTCATTCAACCCCCCCCCCTTCTGAACTCCTGTACTTGTTTTGATCCTATTTTTTGGACCATCACTGTGATATTTTGAGTATTGCAGTATTTTAAATTATATGTTTTTATCAGTCAGGCCAAAAGCAAAAATTTTAGCCACTATTTTAAATTCTTTCGCTATAGTTTGCGTGGTTAAACTCTATGTTTGTTCACGAGGCCTGACATTTTTGGTATCAGAGCTTAAGCTGGGATAAGCTCAATTTCGTTTGATCACACTTGAGTCTAGGCACAGTGTTGTTTGTTGCATGTGCTTGCCTATGTGGCTTAATTGCTATGTGATATATTTGTTGTTGTGTGATCTTACCCTCTTAGTGCCTTCGTAGATGCCGCCTAGACGTAGGGGTAGAGGTAGAGGGCAGTTTCAGGAAGAATCCGAGGGTCAGAATGAGGGAGTGCAGCGTAGTGTTCCTCGTCGTGGACGTGATAGATAGGTTGAGATTGAGGTGAATGAGCTGGCAGTCCGTGTGGACGATATGGAACTTGTGATGGTGAGGTTTCAACGGATGAACCCTCAGATGTTTAACGGTGATGAGCATAGTTCCGATGCGGAGTCCTGGTTGCAGCACATTACCGGGTTGTTCGACCGTTTCAGATATGATGATGAGCGTAGGTTGAGTCTGGCTACGTTTTAGTTGAGGAGAGGTGCCGAACGTTGGTGGAGAGGCTCTTCGAGGACTCTTGAGGAGATATGTGTAGGAATTACGTGGAACAGCTTTTGTACTGCCTTTCGTCAGGAGTACGTTCCGGAATCTTTTGTGAACGCCAGGTAGCGTGAGTTTGATAACCTGGTGCAAAGAACTATGACCGTGGGAGAGTATTCCCCAGAGGTTTTCTTCTCTTCTTGCGTATGTTCTGCTTGTTTCTGGCCGAGAGAGGGCGAAGAGGAACAAGTTCTTGGAGGGGCTCAATGAAGAGTTGTATTCTTTGGTGTTGGTGGGTTCACCGACGAGTTATGTGGATGAGGTGGACAAGGCTATGGATATTGAGGAAGGACTGCAGAACCGTAGGTCTCGTGTTAGGCCTCAAGTGGTGCAAGGTAACCGTCCCATGGTTCCGGGGGTGCAACCTACCCAGTCTGTCCATCATCCCAGCCACCCCATCAGCAAGTAGCCCAACTGTCTGGAAACCAGAGTTTTAGGCCTCGTGGTCGTCAGTTCAAGAGGAAGTCAGGTTCTAGTTCTTCTGGCTTGGGTATTTCTAGCAGCGGTCAAGGTCGAGTTTTGTGGCCAGTGTGGAGGAAGGCATCCTACGATGCAGTGTGTAGGAGTGCAAGGTTCGTGTAACGTTTGTGGTCAGTATGGACACTTTGCGAGAGTGTGTCCTTTGGCTGGTTCTCAGCATACCGCCACCCCACCGCAGGGTCGAGGTGGATCTTCTAGAGGTCGTTCTTTTCCTATTCAGCAGCAGAGGTTGGGAGAGCCTCAGTTTAGGCCGTTTCAGCAGCCTCGTCCTTCGTGGTTTGGACAGTCTTCCCAGCTCCAATTTTCAGGACCTCAGTCTGCCCAGGTGAATGCCATGACGAGGGAGCAAGCCGAGGGCACGCCAGAAGGAGGAGTGATCGCAGGTACTTGTTTTGTTTTTTATTTTCTTGCACGTGTGTTTTTTGATACAGGAGCATCACATTCATTTATTGCTGATGCATTTGTGGTTGAGCATGGATTGCATACCACGACCTTGTGTGATGTTGTGTCTGTTGCGACTCCTGCCGGCGCGAGCCTATACTCCCAAGAGATTTTGTTGAATGACGTTCTTAGGTTTGGTGAGAATGTGTTGTTAGCCAACCTGATCAGGCTGGTGATGTGGGATTTCGATTGCATAGTGGGAATGGACGTGTTGTCCAGTTATAGGGCCACTGTGGATTGTTTCCATGGCGTTGGCGTCTTAGGCCTCAGTCCGGTGAGAAGTGGAACTTCTGCTTTCATGATTCTCAGTCGAAGATTCCTTTAGTCTCTGCGATGGAGATGTTCAGCCTGTTTTCGTTGGAGAATGCTGGATTTATGATCTATGCTTTGGATGCGCCTTCTTCTTCGTGCGTAGAGCTTGGTGACGTTCCCGTTGTTCGCCATTTCCCTGATGTGTTTCCGGAGGAGATTCCTGGTTTTTCTCCGAGGAGGGAGATAGACTTCAGCATTGAGTTGGTACCTGGTACAACTCCTATCTCGCGAGCTCCGTATAGTTTAGCGCCTGCTGAGTTGAGGGAGCTTAAGGTTCAGCTTAGATACTTGCTGGAGAAGGGATTCATTAGGCCGAGTATGTCCCCGTGGGGAGCGCCTATCTTCTTTGAAAAGAAGAAGGATGGGTTGATGAGGATGTGCATCGATTTTAGACAGTTGAATAAGGCGAAAGTGAAGAATAAGTACCCTTTGCCGAGGATCGATGACTTGCTTGATCAGCTTCAGGGTTCAGCTGTGTTTTCTAAGATCGATCTATGTTTACCATCAGTTGCGCATTCGAGAGCAAGATGTTGTGAAAACTGCTTTTCGTACGAGGTACGGGCATTATGAGTTTTTAGTTATGCCTTTTGGTTTGAAGAATTCCCCCGCAGTTTTCATGGATCTGATGAATGGAGTCTTTAGATAGTTCATCTATCAGTTTGTGATTGTGTTTATCGATGACATTTTGGTGTACTCTAAGAATCTGATGCAGCACAAAGGGCATTTGAAGTTGGTTCTTCAGACGCTTCGAGACTCTCAGCTGTATGCTAAGTTTTCCAAGTCTTAGTTTTGGTTGGATAGAGTTGTATTTCTGGGTCATGTTGTTTCAGCTGCAGGTATTTCTGTGGATCCCGGTATGGTAGAGGCTGTGGTTAACTGGGAATGCCCCTAGAATGTTGCTGAGATTCGTAGTTTCTTGGGTTTGGCTGGCTATTATAGGAGTTTTATAGAGGGATTTTCTATTATAGCTAAGCCGATGATGCAGTTGACTCAGAAAGACAAGAGGTTTGTTTGGACTGAACAGTGTGAGAACAGTTTTCTGTTGCTCAAAGAGAAGCTAACTTATGCGCCTGTGTTAGCTTTACCGTGTGGTTTAGGTGGTTTTGTGGTTTGTGCGGATGATTCATTGAATGGATTGGGTTGTGTGTTGATGCAGAATGGTCGAGTCATTGCGTATGACTCTCGTCATTTGAAACCGCGTGAGACTCGTTACCCAGTTCATGATTTGGAGTTGGCAGCAGTGGTCTTTTCCTTGAATATTTGGCGTCACTATCTGTATGGCGAGCAGTTTGTGGTGTATTCATACCACAAGAGCCTTCAGTATCTATTTTCTCAGTCAGATTTGAACATGAGACAGCGTAGATGGATGGGCTGCTTAAGGATTTTGATAGTGAGATCCAATATCAGCCTGGGAAGATGAATGTAGTTGCTGATGCATTGAGCAGAAATGCTCAAGTGGCGATGCTGGCTTCGTTGCAGATTTCAAAGGTCCATGAGCATCTAAGCACTACTGGTTGGCGGTTTTACCCAGCTGAGGATTTTATTGTGGTGTCTTCTTTTCAAGTTGAGCCACAGATTTTTGTGAGTGTTAGAGCAGCTCAGAGGACCGATCCATCTATCCATGAGTTGAAGCTGAAGGTGAGATCTGGACAGTTGGAAGACTATTCTGTCTCGTTTGATGGTTGTTTGAGATTTCATGGCAGGTTGGTTGTGCCAAATCTGGTTGATTTGAAGGAGAGATCTTAATAGAAGCGCACTGTAGTAGACACAGTGTCCATCCTGGTTTGAGTTGCTGATGCATTGAGCAGAATGCTCAAGTGCGATGCTGGCTCGTTGCAGATTTCAAAGGTCCATGAGCATCTAAGCGTACTACTGGTTCGGCGGTTTTTACCCAGCTGAGGAGTTTTATTGTGGTGTCTTCGTTTTCAAGTTGAGCCACAGATTTTTGTGAGTGTTAGAGCAGCTCAGAGGACCGATCCATCTATCCATGAGTTGAAGCTGAAGGTGAGATCTGGACAGTTGGAAGACTATTCTGTCTCGTTTGATGGTTGTTTGAGATTTCATGGCAGGTTGGTTGTGCCAAATCTGGTTGATTTGAAGGAAGAGATCTTAATAGAAGCGCACTGTAGTAGACACAGTGTCCATCCTGGTGCAAGGAAGATGTATCATGCCTTGAAGCAGCATTACTAGTGGTCAGGTCTGAAGAGTGATGTTGCTGATTTTGTAGCCCGTTGTTTGAAGTGTCAGTAAGTCAAGGCTGAAAGGATGAGACCTGGTGGTTTGTTGCAGAGTTTGGAAGTGCCCCAATGGAATTGGGAGCACATAGCAATGGATTTTGTGACCCATTTGCCTCGTTCCAGCAGAGGTTGTGATGCTGTGTGGGTTGTTATCGATAGGTTGTCAAAGTCTGCGCACTTCATTCCCTATAGCATGACGTATTCTTTGAAGAAGATGGCGAAGCTGTACATAGATTTTGTAGTACGTTTTCATGGTGTGCCTGTTTCTATCGTTTCAGATCGTGATCCGATGTTTACTTCCAGGTTTTGGAAGAGTTTGCAAACAGCTTTGGGTACCATATTGGCTATGAGCACAACGTATCATCCCCAGACAGATGGCCAATATGAGAGAACTATCCAGATTTTATAGGATATGTTGAGATCTGTTGTGATGGATTTTAGTGGTATCTGGCAAGATTCGTTGTCTTTTGTTGAGTTTTCTTACAATAACAGCTATCAGATCACGATTGGTATGGCTCCTTTTGAGGCTTTGTATGGCAGGAAGTGTAGATCGCCTGTGTGTTGGGAAGAAGTGGGGGAGAAGCAGCTGTCTTCTCTAGAATTTGTGCAGCAGATGAGAGATCAAGTGGATCTGATATGCCAGCGAATGAATGCTGCACAAGATCGCCAAGCCAGTTATGCGAATAAGAGGCGTGGGCCTTTGGAATTTCAAGTTGGTGATCTGGTTTTCCTGAAAGTTTCTCCTTTTCGCAGTGTTATGAGATTTGGTCTCAAGGGAAAATTAGCTCCTCGTTATGTTGGACCATATGAGATCTTAGAAAGGATTGGCCCTTTGGCTTATCGGCTGTTGTTGCCGCCAGATCTGTCTTCTCTACATGATGTTTTTCACGTGTCTATGTTGAGGAAGTATGAGCCAAATCTGTTGCATGTATTGAGATCTGACGAGGTAGAGCTAGATCGGACTTTAAGTTATGTGGAATATCCCTTGCAGATTTTGGATAGAAAAGAGAAACAACTGAGGAATAAGACCATTCCTTTTGTGATGGTTCAGTGGAGAAAACATGTTAGAGAAGAAGATACGTGAGAAGTGGAAGAGAAGATGCAGCGTGAGTGGCCGCATCTATTTGAGTAAGCGTGGTATCAGATTCTAGTAGTTGGTTTCTTGTTTCCTAGTAGATGTTTGCTTATGGTTGTTTCCCAGTTAGCTTAAACTCTTGATCTAGAGTTTTTGTTTGATTTTGAGGATGAAATATTGTTTTAGTGGGGGACAGATGTGAGACCCGAAAGTTTAGAAAGATTAATTGAGTTAATTAATTGGGTTTAGTACAGACCAGATTTGACTTAAACAGATCTGGGATGAGCCAACTGTGAGTTGGTATGCATGGCTTAGTTATCGGGTCCGTATAAGTCCTTGAAACAGATCTTGAGAGTTGGAGAATATCCGCGGGAACTGATCAGATGTGAGTGTTGGTCAGCGCTGGGTGATTGCGCTCAGTTGTGGTGATGAGATCTGGTATCGCATGCGTTCAGATGCGAGCTAGCGTGTTTCTGTAGCGGGTACTGAAACTACGCCGTTTGGATTAGTTGGAACGACAGTGTTTTGTCTTAGCGGGGAAGACTCAGATTTGAGTAGCGTTGGTCTTCAGATTTCGGTGGGATCTGAGTGTTGCGTTGCGATGCTGTTTAGCATTTCAGATTCGAGTAGCGAGTGACGTTTCCAGATGCGAGCGTGGATTCTGTGCGACGTCGTTTGGGTAAGTCAGGATCTGTTTTGACGTAGAGTCAGATCTGATTTGAGATTCAGATCCGAGTGGGAAATCAGTTTTGAGACTTAAGTGTTGATGGGTTCTGTTCTTCAGATTTGAGCAGATTTGACCTTTTAATAGAGAACTTTTCCTTCGTTCTTTATTATTCAGTTTCGACACTTAGAATATTTCCCGATAGCAAATCCTATCGCGATACCCTAGCTACTGTTCACCGAACCTTATCTTCTCCGATTGCCGACGGTAGATAGTTCCAACTAAAGTAAGAGTGGAAGCATTGGACTCCTCTTGCTAAGACGCTTAGTTTGGTACAGCTTTTGGAAGCTTGCGTCAAGATTGGTGAGGTTGCGATACATCTCCCTTCTGTAGTGTGTTAGCTAAGCGTTGGATTTTCTTCTGCCTTTCAGGTAGCTTGTTGGGTAAGTGTTAAGATCCTACCTTGTGCTTTGTTTAGAGCCTTCTGTTGTGTTAGAAGGGTAGGAAAGATTTGGTTGAGCTCGTAGCTCACAATTTGTAGTTTATGTACTGTTGTCCCTGAGATTTTGTTCTTTGTTGCTTAGCAGGTTCTTGGATCTGTGTTGCTCGGGATTTCGTTGTTGTAATTATAGCTCAGAGCTGAGGTACGGATGTGATCTTGATTTATAGCCTTGGATTGAGCATGAGTGATTATGCTTGCTGCTGTCTATGCTTCGTTTCTGTTGTGACTTGCTTCTGTTGTGTGTTATCTGCAAGCTGTCATTGAATATACGTATTATTACATATTGAGCTCAGATCTTATTTAGCCGTGCCTTGTTACATTGATATTTGTGTACCAGGGTTCCTGTTTTAGAGGCCGAGCGGGTAACTCCCGTCACCCTCATCTCCCTGCTGAGATCTGTTAGCCACTATGAGCGGAGTGGGTAGCTCCCACACCTCATGAGTTGGGCAACAGCAGGTTGAGCTATGTTTTGCATCCGGTACTGTGTTTTGAGACGAGTCGGTAGCTCCCATATACTCACACACCCCGTGGCCACTGTTGTTCAGTTGATCTGATTCGTTTTTGAGCAGCTGTTGAGATCCTTTGGCTCCCTGCTTTCGGTTGTAGCCTTGTTCTCATGCATAGCATTTTCATATTGTTTGTTGCTTTCCATTAGCTGTTTTTCAGTTGCTCTCCGTACTGGGGTTTGATCCCGTGTCCCTTTGGGGCTGGTGTTTCTTTGCCCGTCTGTTGTTCAGGTTTCCCAGGTTACTCAGCTAGTCGTGGATTTGACACAGCTGGAGGTGCCCCAGGAGATGGTTAGAGTGTCCCAGTTAGCGTATAGCATATATGTATTAGCACTGTTAGCCGGGGAACGCCCTGTGCTTTATTGTATTCAGTTGTAGTGTTGCTGATTGGTGCTTGATGCATGTTGTACTGTTGTACTGTGACTTTTTGCCGTGTGTATTCTTTGTAAACTTCGATATTTTGAGTATTGCAGTATTTTAAATTAAATTTTTTTATCAGTCAGGCCAAAAGCGAAAATTTTAGCCACTATTTTAAATGCTTCCGCTATTGTTTGCGTGGTTGAACTCTGTGTTTGTGCAGCCTGGTCCTTCGCGTTTCGGAATGTCTTCCCAGCCTCATTTTTTAGGACCCCAGCATGCCCAGGTGAATGCCATGACGAGGGAGCAAGAGGAGGACATTCCAGGAGGAGTGATCACAGGTACTTTCTATGTTTTTGATTTTCCTGCGAGTGTATTGTTTGATACAAGAGCATCACATTCGTTTATTGCTGATGCATTTGTGGTTGAGCATGGTTTACATACCAGTAATTTGTGTGATGATGTGTCTATTGCGACTCCTGCCGGCGCGAGCCTATACTCCCAAGAGATCCTGTTGAATGGCATTCTTAGGTTTGGTGAGAACGTTTTGGTAGCGAATCTGATCAGGCTACTGATGTGGGATTTAGATTGCATTGTGGTTATGGACGTGTTGTCTAGCTATAGGGCCACCGTGAATTGTTTCCATGGCGTTGTGCGTTTTAGGCCCCAGTATGGCGAGAAATCGAATTTCTATGGCCACGATTCCCAGTCGAAGATTCCTTTGGTCTCTGCGATGGAGATGTTTAGCCTTATGTTGTTGGAGAATGCTGGATTCATGATCTATGCTATGGATGCATCCTTTTTGTCGTGTGTGGAGCTTAGTGATATCCCTGTTGCTCGAGATTTCCCTGACGTAATTCTGGAGGAGATTCATGGCTTTCCTCCGAGGAGAGAGATCGACTTCAGCATTGAGTTGGTACCTGGTATGACTCCGATTTCACGCACTCCGTATAGTTTAGCGCTAGCTGAGTTGAGGAAGTTGAAGGTACAACTTAGTGATTTGCTGGAGAAAGGTTTTATTCGACCGAGCATGTCACCGTTGGGAGCTCATATCTTTTTTGTGAAGAATAAGGATGGTTCGATGAGGATGTGTATTGACTTCGGGCAACTGAATAAGGAAACAGTGAAGAATAAGTACCCTCTGTCAAGGATCGATGACTTATTTGATCAGCTTCAGGGTTCAACGGTGTACTCTAAGATCGATCTGCGTTCCAGGTACCATCAGTTGCGTATTGGGGAGCAAGATGTTGCGAAAACTGCATTTCCTAAAAGGTACGGGCATTATGAGTTTTTTGTGATGCCTTTTGGTTTGACGAATGGCCCTACAGTTTTCATGGATTTGATGAATCAAGTCTTTCGAGAGTTCATCGATCAATTTGTGATTGTGTTTATCGATGACATCTTGGTGTACTTGAAGACTGCGATGCAGCACAAAGAGAATTTGAGGCTGGTTCTCCAGACACTTCGAGACTCGCATCTGTATGCTATGTTTTCCAAGTGCGAGTTCTGGTTGGATAAGATTTTATTTCTGGGTCATGTCGTTTCAGCTGCAGGTATTTCTGTGGATCCCAGTAAAGTTGAGGCTGTTGTAAAACTGGGAGCGTCCCAAGAATGTTTCGGAGATTCGTAGTTTCCTGGGATTGGCTAGTTATTATCGGCGCTTTATCGAGGGATTTTCTAGTATAGCTAAGCCTATGACGCAGTTGACCCAGAAAGACAAGAGATTTGTTTGGACTGAACAGTGTGAGAACAGCTTTCTGTTGCTCAAAGATAAGCTAACTTCTGCGCCAGTGTTAGCTTTGTCGTCTGGTTCAGGTGGTTTTGATTTTTGTTCTGATGCTTCCTTGAATGGATCGAGTTGTGTGTTGATGCAGAATGGTCGAGTCATTGCGTATGCCTCTCGTCAGTTGAAACCACATGAGACTCGATACCCAGTTCATGATTTGGAGTTGGCAACAGTGGTATTTACCTTGAAGATATGGCGTCACTGCCTGTATGGCGAACAGTTTGTGGTGTATACGGACCACAAGAGCCTTCAGTATTTGTTTTCTCAGTAAGATTTGAACATGATAGCGTAGATGGATGTAGCTGCTTAAGAATTTTGATTGTGAGATCCAATATCAGCCCGGGAAAGTGAATGTAGTTGCTGATGCATTGAGCAGAAAGGCTCAAGTGGCGATGCTGGCTTCGTTGCTGATTTCTAAGGTCCATGAGCATCTAAGCACTACTGGTTGACGGTTTTACCCGGGTGAGGATTATGTGGTGGTGTCTTCTTTTCAAGTTGAGCCACAGATTGTTTCGAATATTAGAGCAGCTCAGAGAACAGATCCATATATCCATGAGTTGAAGCTGAAGGTTAGAGCTGGACAATTGGAAGACTATTTTGTCTCGTCTGATGGTTGTTTGAGGTTCCGTGGCAGATTGTTAGTGCCAAATATGATTGATTTGAAGGAGGAGATCTTGAGAGAAGCACACTTTAGTAGACATAGTGTTCATCCTGGTGCAAGGAAGATGTACCATGCCTTGATGCTGCACTTTTGGTGGGCAGGTTTGTAGAGTGATGTTGCTGATTTTGTTGCGCATTGTCTGAAATGTCAGCAAGTAAAGGCTGAGAGGATGAGACCTGGTGGTCTATTGCAGAGCTTAGAGGTGCCCCAATGGAATTGGGAGCACATAGCTATGGATTTTGTGACGCATTTGCCTCGTGCTGGCAGAGGTTGTGATGCTGTGTGGGTTGTTATTGATAGATGGTCGAAGTCTGCTCACTTCATTCCCTAAAATATGACATGGTGTCCCTGTGTCAATTGTTTCAGATTTTGATCCAAGGTTTACTTCCAGGTTTTGGAAGAGTTTGCAAACAGTTTTGGGTACCAGATTGGCTATGAGTACAATGTATCATCCCCAAAATGATGGCCAATCTGAGAGGACTATCCAGATTTAAGAGGATATGTTGAGAGCTGTTGTGATGGATTTCAGCGATAGCTGGCAAGATTCATTGTCTTTGGTCGAGTTTTCTTATAATAACAGCTACCAGGTCACGATTGATATGGCACCATTTGAAGATTTATATGGTAGAAAGTGCAGATCGCCGATTTGTTGGGAAGAAGTGGGGGAGAAGCAACTATCTTCTGCAGAATTTATGCAGCAAATGAGAGATCTTCGACAGCGTATGAAAGCTGCACAAGATTGCCAAGATATCTATGCAAACAGAAGGCGCAGGCCTCTAGAGTTTCAGGTGGGAGATCAGGGTTTCTTGAAAGTTTCTCCTTTTCGAAGCGTTATGAGATTTGGTCTCAAGGGAAAGTTAGCTCCTCGTTATGTCGGACCTTATGAGATTATTGAAAAGATCGGTCCATTGGCCTATCGGTTGTTGTTGCAGCCAGATCTGTCCTCATTGCATGATGTGTTTCATGTGTCTATGTTGAGGAAGTATGAGCCAGATCCTTCTCATGTGTTGCGACTGACGAGGTGGAGCTGGATCGAACTTTGAGTTATGTTGGATATCCCTTGCAGATCTTGGATAGAAAGGAGGAGCAGTTGAGGAACAAGACCATTCCTTTGGTAATGGTCCAGTGGAGCAAACATGGTAGAGAAGAAGCTACGTGGGAGTTGGAAGAAAAAATGCAACGTGAGTGGCCTTATCTGTTTGAGTAGATCTTGCATTTGACTCCCGTAGCTAGTTGTTTGTTTGTTATTGTTTGTTCCAGTTATCTTGAACTCTTGGTTAGTAGCCTCCTGTTGCGTGTTAGAGGTTACTGGTTATTTTGTGCATAACGTGGTTATCCAGTTTTTGAATGTTCTGTTGAGTTTTTCTCAGTTCTAGAGTTGTTCTTTGATTTCAAGGACGAAATCTTATTTTCAGTGTGACAGAGATGTGAGACCCGAAATATTATTGGATTAATTGAGTTAATTAATTGGGTTTAGCATAGACCAGATTTGGCTTGAACAAATCTGGGATGAGCCGCTTTGAGCTGGTGTGCTTGGTGAGGTAATTGGGTCCATATAAGTATCGAAAACAACTCTGGATTGTTGGAGTATTATGAGGGAAAATGATCAGATTTGAGTGTTGGTCAGCTCTGGATGATCGCATTCAGATTTGGTGGTGAAATCTGGTAGTCGCGCGTTATTTTGGTCTCGCTAGTGAATTTTGTTAGCGGGTAGCGAAGAGACATCGTTTTGAAAGAAACCAGATGTGGATTAGCGTGTTGTAGTGTTACATGGGCAGGTCCGGTTCGTAGTCCCGGTTCGTGGTTCGGGGTAGACCGGAGCGGTTCAGGGAGTTCAGCTTTGACTGGTCAATGCTTGTGTCAGATCTGGTCTTTTAGATCTGAGTGGCGATGTGACACCGTTTAGCGATAGCAGATGTATTTAGCGAGATGACGTGTCCAGTAGGAGCAGTGGACTTCAATACGACGCCGTTTTGAGAGACGCGTGTATTAGTTAATTGACTTGTGTTGTGACGTCGTTTGGTAATAGCGCGCTGTGTTAGCGTGAGATTCAGATCTGTAGTGTTACTCAGATCTGAGTTGGGAACAGCTTTGCGCAGGTTTTGTCGTTGGCTACTGTTCATCAGATTTGGAGAAATTAAGTGATATATATAGAAGGCTTTGACCGTAGTCTTGATATTCTTTTTTCGACACTTAGAAATATTTTCGTAACCTTACCCTGTCGCGATACCCTAGCTACTGTTCACCGAGGCTTATTTCCTTCGATTGTCGGTGGTAGACAGCTCCGACGGAAGCGAGAGTGGTACCGCTGGACTCCTCTTGCTATGGCGCTTCGTTCTATACCTCTTTCAAAGACTTGGGATAGCTGGAAGAGGATCGCAGGAGAAGCTTCTTTTGTGTAGTCTGTTACCAATTTAGCTGATTTGCTTCTGCCGTCACGTAGCTTGTTGGGTAAGTGTTAGTTCCTACCTTGTGCTTTTTTTAGAGCTGTTTGTTGAGCTAGAAGGGTAGGACAGAGCTGGTCGAGATTGTAACTCCCAGTTTGTATCTCTGAGCTATGCGTCCCTGAGTTAGCGTTGTTGTTTGGCTTAGCAGGTTTCAGATCTGGTTGCTCCGGACTGCTTGTTGTGGTAATTGTAGCTCAGAACTAAGGTATGGATGTGATCTTGTCTTACAGCATTGGATTTGGCAATGATATTATGTGTGCTGCTGTGTATGCTTTGTGCTGCTATTGCTTGCTCTGTTGTGTTGTTTATTGCAAGTTGTTACATTGCATACACGTATTATTCATGTTGAGCTCAGATCTTGCTAGCCTTGCCTTGTTGTATTGCTCTGTGTGTACCAGGGTGCCTATTTTAGAGGCCCAGTGGGTAACTCTCGTGTCCCTCATCTCCCTGTTCGGATCTGTTAGCCACTATGAGAGGCGTGGGTAGCTCCCACATCTCATGTGTTGGGCAACAGCAGGTTGAGCTGTGTTCTGCATCTGGTACCGTGTGTTGAGGCGAGTTGGTAGCTCCCATATACTCATACAACCCGTAGCCATTATCTTCCAGGTTGATTGGATTCTGTTGTTCAGCAGTTCTTGAGATCCTTTGGCTCCCTGCCTTCGGTTGTAGCCTTTTTCGCATGCATAGCATGTTGGGATACGGTGGCGGATCCGGATCCCACTTCCCGGGGCGCAGCGGAAGAACAAATATTTTGACCGGAAAGTGTTCAATACTTTTATACAAATCAACAAACCATTCATAGGGGGTTCTTTGATTGTTACCTTGTTGGCGTCTAGGCGCCTAGCTCCGACCAGTTTCACGAGGAAACCGGCACTTCAAACTGTAGGCGGCGGTAGATCCTCCAATCCGGTCCACGACCGGAATCGATCTTCCTCCGTCAATCTGCACTAGAAGATATGACGGATTTTACACGGATGGAATCACCTCAGCACGACGACCGGAGCAAGTCCGATCAACGGGACGGCGGCGCGTGGTGGCGCGACGGAGGCACGTGGCCGTGAGGTTTGTGGAGAGGGGAGGGGCGGCCGACTTCAAGGAGTTGGAGACTAGGTTAAGTTGTGTGTTGTGTAATGATTAAGCCCTAACCAATTTAATTAATAAAGATGGTATATGGGATTGAACCGGCCCATTGGACTTGGGTCAGGCCCAAGTCCTATATGAACATTCGGTTCATTTAAATCACCACGGTTCCATCATAACTTCGATAGACTGTGTGTTGTGTAATGATTAAGCCCTAACCAATTTAATTAATAAAGATGGTATATGGGATTGAACCGGCCCATTGGACTTGGGTCAGGCCCAAGTCCTATATGAACATTCGGTTCATTTAAATCACCACGGTTCCATCATAACTTCGATAGACGATCAGATCAGACCGATTGACTCAGTTTCCAAAACTGAACATTATGATGAGAAAAATAATTTTTCAGATACCTAGTCCAAAATGACAGTTTTGCCCCTCAACAGCGGGAAATCGCAATTTGACCCCTGTTGACTTTTAGGAAGTCGCACTCCCTAAAATCCTCTTCTTATGCTCAACACATTGAGCTCAGTTTCCATGTGGGAATCACGAATCCGGTACTTGTGTGACCCTAAATGGTTCAGGGATACAGCTATCCGTGGGCCCACAACCATTGTGGCTCCGAAATCATAATTCCGGACTTGCCCAATGGATC
This sequence comes from Dorcoceras hygrometricum, assembly GCA_001598015.1. Classification (NCBI taxonomy): domain Eukaryota; kingdom Viridiplantae; phylum Streptophyta; class Magnoliopsida; order Lamiales; family Gesneriaceae; genus Dorcoceras; species Dorcoceras hygrometricum. Next base: position 27,479 of record KV000908.1, on the reverse strand, counting down.
ATGGTAAAGCGCCTAGCAACATCGCCCCATGATCCCCTAGGTATCACTGATAGTGCCTGCAAGAACCAGTTGGTCGTGGTTAGCGTACAGTACGGTCCTTTCTGTTGGGATCCGGATCACGCCTCCCGGCGAGGCAGCGGAAGAACAGAAAAACAATACCGGGAACGATCAATACGATAAAAATCACATACTATGACATTCATAGGGCGTTTAAGATTGCTACCTTGCTGGCAACTCGTGCCTGGCTCCAACCGGTTTCGTAAAGAAAACGGCACTTCACGGTAGGCGATGGTAGATATCGTCAATCAGGTCCACGACCGGATGCGAGACTCCTTCATCAGCCTGCACTAGAAGGCCTGACGAGATCAGCGCGGACGGATTCTCCTCGTCGAGTTGGCCGGAACATTTTCCGACGAACGGCGGCGGCGGCGGCGACTAGCGGCGGTGGCGGCGGCGGTTTTGTGAGAGGAGGGAGGCGGCGCTTAGAGCTAGGTTTAGGGTTAGGAGAGTATTTAATTACTTGATTAATGCCTAAGTTTATATTAATTAGACTTAGTGATGGATTTGGATCCGTCCCAACGGGCCCGGGTCCAACGGATGAACATTCGGTTCATCCCCATCACCGAGACTTCATCGTAACTCCGATCGCCGATCAAATCGGACCGATCGATTCAGTTTCCAAAACTGAATGCTATGATCTGAAAAACCATTTTTCAGAACCCCAGTGCAAAATGACCGTTTTGCCCCTCAACAGCGGGAAATCACGATTTGACCCCTGTTGACTTTTAAATCCCGTTTGAATTACTGCCAAAATAGTACACCGTAAATCCTGCTCCACTGCAAGGTCAAACGCTCATCCACAGAGCCAATTTTTCTTCTTTCCATTTTTGTGTAAGCATGGAAAAACGGCCTCTGTACACTGTACTATTTACTCAAAATAGTACCTAACTTGTCTCCTTCATTCCAGGCAAATTCATCGTCGTTGTCAAGAACTTCGACTGGAAAAACGCTTGGAAGAATTCATCTGCTGAAATGCGTACGCGTTTTTCCATCTGCTGATTCCTTTAGCAATAAAACGATGTCGTGTCAACTTATTCAAGTGACGCCGTTTTGCTATCTTTGAAATACATCTGTTGGTTAACAACATGTAGCTATCAGCTGAAATCTTCTAAGGAACGCTTCTGCTGAAACAATCAAAACGCTGTCGTTCCAACTTAACCAAACGCTGTCGTTGCAACTTGATCAAACGCTGTCGTTGCAACTTTCAACAAATAGACTTAACCAACTGCTGATCTTCTTCAACAAAGTATCTGCTGAACACTTCATCTGCTGATACGAAACAGTGCACTCCACGACGTCGTTCTAACATATCAAAACGCTGTCGTTTACCAATCCTTAGCAAAAATACGCTGAAACACAAAACGGTATCTGCTGATCGCAACAACAACATCTGCTGATTGCTCTTGAAGAATCTATCTGCTGAACTACTCAAACCGTTCAACTGCTGATCGCATACCATCTACTGAAATCTCACGAAAGCTCCAACTGCTGAATCACCACTGTAGAAAGATATACTTCTGCGAAAACCGATGGTCCAAAATCATCTTGTCTTATTTTTGTTATCACCAAAACTTATAAAATATTGTTCTAACAAGTCTTCCCACAGTTATGGCAAAGGCCCTGAACTCCACGACACTGTGAAGTCATATGACGACCTCCACACTGTCCACAAGTCACTCCTCCTCCGGAGCCACTGCCACCAGAACTCACTAAACCAGAAGAACTCGAGTTCGAACGCTTCTTAAATTGTTTCCCTCGAGGCTTGATGAAACGAACCAGACTCTAGAATTTTTTTTTAAAACATGTGCGGAAAACATAAACTTAAATTATGGCTCGTTCCTTTCTAAAACATTTCTAAATAATTTTCTAAAAAATACTTTTAAACATGAATAAAGAAATATTTAAAACATTAAAACATCCAACATAATAAAATCACTGAGTAAAATACTGAATCTAAACATGTTTAAAACCCAATATCTAGAACTGTATCATGGCAGAACTGAAACATAAAGGCGGTCACGGGGTACTGCTGTAGTAGGCGCTCAGAGGTCCTCATCATCAGTCGGAATATACTCATCGGCAGGATCATCAGTTGTACCATTTAAACCTGCATGCTCTATCGTAATACATAACAAAGTACATACTAATAAAATCGCATTCAAGCACATACTTGTAATTAAAATAACATTAAAGCGTGAATGCGAGCATGATCTTAAAACATTTCTTCTTACAATTCATATCATAACATATCATATAACATATAAGGCATGGCATAACCTAACCTGAAAATTGTATGAGTCGTATCAGTGAATGTGAGCGGGCGTATGACTGATCAGTCGTAATAACCAACGTACGTGGTGGTGTGGTTCACCCCGATATCACACGAGGATCCCTATATGTCACACCTTTCCTATAAATTGCCACTTCACCCCGATATCACACGAGGATCCATAGGCCCTATAATCATACCTAAAAACAGGGGATCCCCGGGCCCGGCTACCCGGCTAACTCCCATCATAAAATTTTGCCACATCACTTCAATCTCTCGGGTTTTAACTTAATAATAGACATGCCTGATCGTTTCATAAAATCTTATGATGCGTGAATTTCTTAAAATCATGCAAGTTAAAATCTTAGCCCGTTAAGGTATATTTAATCATTTCCTTTAACACGTTTACGTACATAAAATACTACATATATAATTAAATATACACTTACGGACTTCTACATTTTTTCTAATTCGGTCGAGGATTGATCCCAGGCCTGGCTCACCACTTCTAGACTAACCATCGCTCTAAACTTAGCCGATGAAACGAATGTTGACCACTTTTTCCCAATTTTGCCTAATTTATTTAAATTTAGACTTCCTAAAAATCAAGGCTAAAAGAGACTATAAAAATCAATTTGGACTTATAAAAATCGATTTTGACTTTTAAAATCAATTTAAATCAATTTTGACCTCAAAAGCCGATTGTGAAAAAAAGACCGAATTTGACCAAATTAAATCCCAAAAATCTATTTTGACTCCAATAAAATTCCAAAGGCCCTAATTTTGACTAGAAACTTAAAATTAACCATAACTTAAATTATTTAAAAGGTTTGACTCAATTATGACCTTCTGGCTATTTTCTTTAAAATTGTAACTTGGACACATTAATTAAAATAACGGGTCCCTAAATAAAATAACTTGGACTGATTTTAAAATATTTGACTCGAGACTCGAAGAACCAATCAGGTCCAACCGAATCAGCCAAAACCGGTTCACTTAGACCGAACCAATTCTCCAAAAGAAAAACCTAAACCGAAAACACACACTGCCTCGCGCCTAGCAGGGACACACTGCCGACATCTCATTCGTTCTCCCTGCTCGGGCCACCACTGGCCGGAACCCCGCCGGCTGGACCACCCCCAGGTCCAGGCGGTCCTAAATTGACAAGCCTTGGCCCCAACCGTGGTCGCACGAGAGAGCACGACCCAGTTGAAGGCGACGCACCGCGCGGCCAGAAAACACACATCAGAAGGTGTTTTGCATGCAGCCGCTGGTTCGATCACTATTTCTGAGTTTTTGTCTACCATTAGGTCACCCAAGGATCCTCACTCGAACCCCTGGCCATGAGCCATGACCCCTTGACCAACCACGAACCAAAACACCATGAAACAAATCGAGAAAACATGAAGCCGATCATGAGTCATGCATGAACTTTAGCAAGGATGAGTAGATCTGAAATAATCACAATTAATACACACGAATTTTCACAAAAATCAGTCTAATATAGTTTAAATGGTGAGAAAAGGATTGATATCACATGCCTGGGTTGAAGAAGATGTAGATCTGCGAGGTACGGACATTGTAGACGTGAGATCGGGGCGCAATCGGCTTTGGATCGCCAAGCTTCTTCAATGGAGGAAGGTTCGAATTTTGTGAGTGTTAATGGAGGAGGGGGATGGCTGGTAAGTAGTGAGGTGATAGGTTTAGTGTAGATTTTGTGTTTAAGAAATAATGAAAGTGCCTATAATGACCCCTATTGCTTTAATTAAGAAAATACAAGCTTGCCCCTCTAATTAAATTAAAAAGGTGTTTAAAACTCATAGTTGGAATTTAAAGATTACAAAATTTCAAAATCTAGGCCTCGTCACATTTTAAAATGCCTTAAAACTCAATATAACAGCCCGTATAGGCGAAAAACGGGTTCCCCTCCCAAAAATTATAAAAATCCTAATTTTCAAAAATTGTTTCTTAAAATAAAATAAATTCATTCTTAAAATTCCATAACTTGAAAATCTCAATTATTTTCATTTTGGTCGACCCTAATCTCGTCCACACATCCGTAGCTCAGGCAGGTTGAAAATAACACATGCATACCATGCAACATAAAATCATAAATAAATCACATAATAAGGCATGTAATCATCTAAAAATATTTTTCCCCTAGTCATGCACTCATTTCTACGCAGTCAGGAAATTCTAGGCGTTACAACTGTCCCCCCTTATAGGAATTTCGTCCCCGAAATTTAGTACGTACCGAATAACTCCTGGTAGCGCGTCCGCGTATCGGCCTCAGTCTCCCAGGTAGCCTCATCCTCCGAGTGGTTTTGCCATAGGACCTTGACCATCGGAATACTCCGCGCTCTCAGCCTACGCTCCTCACTAGCTAGAATCTGCACAGGTTGCTCCTCGAACGATAAATCTGGTGCCACCTGGAGCGGCTCAAAATCCAACACGTGAGACGGGTTCGGAATGTACTTCCGCAGCATCGAGATATGGAAGACATTATGCGATGCTGACAGACTGGGTGATAACGCTACTCGATAAGCCAGAGTACCAACCCTCTCTAAAATCTCGAATGGCCCAATAAACCTAGGGCTAAGCTTGTCTATCCGGCCAAAACACATCACGCCCTTCATAGGCGATATCCTCAAAAACACATGATCTCCCACAGCCAGCTCCAGATCTCGTCGTCTCTGATCGACATAACTATTCTGACGACTCTGGGCTGTCCTCATCCTATGCCGAATCCTCGTCACAACATCTGCTGTTTGCTGCACTAACTCCGGCCCAGTGAGCACTATCTCGCCAACCTCGTCTCAGTGTACGGGAGATCTGCATCTCCTCCCATATAACGCCTCATGCGGAGCCATCCCAATCGACGCCTGAAAGCTGTTGTTGTATGTGAACTCTACCAATGGCAATATCGAGTCCCACGTACCATGAAAATCAATCACACAGGCTCTCAGCAAATCCTAAAAAATCTGAATGACCCTTTTTGACTGTCCGTTTGTCTGCGGATGGAAGGCTGTACTGAACGACAATCTAGTCCAAGGCGGCATGTAAGCTCCTCCAAAACGCAGATGTGAATCTGGTGTCCCTATCCAACATTATCGAGACTAGTATGCCATGCAGTCTGACCACCACTCGAATATAAAGCTCTGCGTACTGCGTCAGGGTGAAAGTAGTCTTCACCGGTAGGAAATGCACTGACTTGGTGAGTCTGTCCACAATCACCCATATAGCCGTGAACCCTCTGGGACTCCTGGGTAATCCAACCACAAAATCCATCGTAATATGATCCAACTTCCACTCAGGAATGGGAAGTGGCTGCAACAACCCTATCGGTCGCTGATGCTCCGCCTTGATCTGCTGACAGGTCAAGCACTCGGACACGAATCTCCCTATGTCCTTCTTCATCCCTGGCCATCAATACAAGGTCTGCAAATCTCTGTACATCTTAGTACTCCCTGGGTGGATGGAGTACGTCGATGCATGAGCCTCAGATAAGATCTCGGCTCTCAACTGTCCGGTACTCAGCACCCACATCCGGCCCCTGAAACGGACTATCCCGTCCTCAACTGTATACAGACCTCGTCCTATGTCCTCATCACGCTGCCTCCACTACTATAACTGCTCATCGGAGGCCTGCTCCTCTCTGATCTGCTCTCGATGCATCGGCTGAATCGTGAGCGCTGCTAAACTCAGCGCATAGCCTCCTGAATAAAGCTCTAGACCACACCTCTCTAACTCAGTCTGTAGTGGCCTCTCAACTGAAAAACAAGCCACCACTGCAGTCTTCCGGCTCAAAGCATCTGCCACTACATTAGCCTTACCCGGATGGTAGCTAATGTCACAGTCATAGTCCTTCACCAACTCTAACCATCTGCGCTGCCTCATGTTCAGCTCCTTCTGGGTGAAGAAGTACTTGAGGCTCTTGCGGTCGGTGAATATCTGACACTTCTCGCCGTATAAATAGTGCCTCCAAATCTTCAGCGCAAACACCACTGCTTCAAGCTCCAAATCATGCGTCGTATAATTCTGCTCGTAACTCTTCAGCTGCCTCGACGCATATGCAATAACCTTACCACCCTGCATCAGAACTGCACCCAAACCTCTCAAATACGCATCAGTATAAACCACAAACTCCTCGTGGTCCACAGGCATAGCTAACACTGGTGCTGAAGTAAGGGCCTCCTTCAGCTGATCAAAGCTCCTCTGACACTCGGGACTCCACACATACTTCGCATTCTTCCTGGTCAAGGCTGCCAAGGGCACTGAAATAGAAGAGAAGCCCTTGATAAACTTACGATAATAACCTGCCAAGCCCAAGAAACTACGAATCTCCGCTGCATTCCTCGGAATCCCCCAGTTCTGCACTGCCTCCACCTTCGATGGGTCAACAGAAATCCCATCTCTCGACACAATATGCCCTAATAAAGCCACCTGCTCCAGCCAAAACTCGCACTTGCTGAACTTGGCATACAGTCTATGCTCCCTCAAAGTCTACAAAGCCGTCTGCAAGTGCTGTCTGTGCTCCTCCAAGCTCCTCGAGTAGATTAGAATATCGTCGATGAACACAATGATGAACTGATCCAGATACTTCGTGAACACCCTGTTCATCAGATCCATGAAAATCGCTGGGGCATTCGTCAGGCCAAACGGCATAACCAAAAACTCGCAGTGGCCGTAGCGTGTCGTAAAAGCAGTATTGGACACGTCCTCCTCTCTAACTCTCAGCTGATGGTAGCCAGATCTCAAATCAATCTTCGAGAACACCGAAGCTCCATGCAACTGATCAAATAAATCCTCAATCCTTGGGAGTAGATACTTATTCTTCACTATGACTCTGTTCAGCTCCCGGTAGTCAATGCACAATCTCATGATTCCATCATTCTTCTTCACAAACAACACTGGTGCGCCCCATGGAGAAAAGCTAGGGCGAATGAACCCCTTATCAAGCAACTCCTGAATCTGTTCCTTAAGCTCCTTCATCTCGGTAGGAGCTAATCGATAAGGTGCCTTAGAGATAGGCACTGTCCCTGGCATCAGCTCAATAGAAAACTCCACCTCTCGCTCCGGTCGAACTCCCACTACGTCATCAGGAAAGACGTCTGCATAATCTCTGACTACCTCCACATCAGATAGTGACGGGCCTGCTGAACCTCCAGAAGCGGTAACGCTGGCCAAGAAGGCCTGACATCCATTCTCAACTAGCCTCCTGGCCTGCAGAAAAGATATGAATCTGGGCTTCCACGGCCTCCTAGCTGCCTCAAATAAGAAATCCTACTGCCCTAGCGGTCTACTGTCCTCTGCTGAAAATCAATCACGGCTCCAAACTCCGACAGCCAATCCATGCCTAGGATGAGGTCGAATCCTGTCATCGTCAAAACGACCAAATCTGCTCTAACTGCGTGGTCCTGAAACGTCATCGTCAGACCCTGCATGACGCTGGTCATCGTCAACTCCTCTCCTGACGGAACCATCACGGCGAGAGATACACCCATGCTCTCCGAAATAATTCCCATCCTCTGTGTGAATGCACTCGAAAGAAAAATGAGTGGGTCGCAGCTGAGTCTAGCAAAGCGAGTGTAGTGACCCCACGTGTGAGGATTGAGAATTTGGTTTAGTGATTAATTGTTTGGATTTGGAATTAATCACGTGTGTTTGGAGGAATTGCGAAAGGATTGAAGTTTCTGCTGATTTTCGAAAGCTGTATCGTTAGTTTAAGAAATGAGAATTTTCGATTTTTGAGGAAGTCAACGCTGGTCAACGGTACTGTAGCTCGTGCTGGTGAATTGTTGAATCAGCAGAGATGACGTCAGCGTGATGCATGAAGATCTGCTGGTTTTGGTTGAGTTGAAGTTGCTGCTGGTAGATTTTGCATTTAGCGCGAGATTATGCGAGGAAGCGACACGTGTTAGTCAACGTTTTGGAATGTTGACTATTAATTTCAGCAGATGCGTTTGTGAAGAGAGATCT
>KV000908.1:0-11284 GCA_001598015.1 Dorcoceras hygrometricum | reverse complement strand
AACATGCTGTGATTGATGTTGTGAATTTGGCTGTTGTGAATTACGTGAATCAGTATGTTTAATGATTGAGGTTACATTCTGTTTTACGTATTGTACATTGTATGCATTGAGCATTGATATTGATTGGCATCATGCATACATCTTGAGCCTGAATTGATAAATTGATTTGATTACCTGATTGGGTGCCACGTTGTGACTGGCCGACTTGAGTCGTGTCCGAAAAGTCCAATGTTATCGTCGGAGTGGTGACTACCGGATTCGAGGGTCCCCACCGAGCTGTGATGGGTTGACGGGCCCCGATGATCACGGACCGATGATTTCCACCGGCTGATTGGCTGTGTGTGGTATAGAGGCTTGGTTTGAGTTGCCAGTTGATAGACTGGGCTAGCTATCCGACTTTTTGATAGCCCTCATGCATTCATAGCTTTGATTATAGCTTGTTGCATGTTTACTGCTTTGATAGCTCTTCGTACTGAGGCTTGACCTCGTATTTTCTTTTCCTGCTTTTGTTGTTTGGGTCTGTGTTACCCATTTGCAGGAGTTTCAGGTAACCAAGCTGGACCGAGTGGAAGTTCAGTTGGTCGATCCCCGCATCCCTGAGTCCCAGTTTACTTATGATATGTATTGAACCGGGGGATGCCCCGTGTTTTATTGTATTTGGGGGATCTGTATTTTGAATTGATTTATGTGGTTACTTGCTGTATCGAGTTGAGTAAACTCCTATTTTGAATATCGAATATTTTGAATGAATGATTTGAAGTTCAGGCCTTTGTATTTCGAAAAATTTTTAAGCCCTGATTTTAAGCTTCCGTAATTATGCGCTTATTATGTGTTAATTGTTGGTAATTAGCACGGGGCCTGACACCACGCACACGAATCTCACCTGAAATATAAACGTCACACAGGTACGTGTTTTGCGGTCACACTAAATCCCAAAAGTAGATTAGATACCTAAAACAGTTCTAAGTTCGCTAGTCCTATCCGTCAAAGTTCCCAAAACTAGTCCTAGGAGTCTTACAGTTCTCACCTATGTTCACCTAGCAACTAAGGCAACAAGTTTCCTACCAGTGCTCTATCTAGCATGCAGTTGTAAAACACCAAGTTAGTGACATGGCAAACACGGAAACGACAGAAATCTAAACGGAATACTTGTGAGCAATGTTGTGTCCGGATCTGCAGCGTTAGCCTGCATCACGAACACGCGACCAGTGGCCTGTCTCCTCTTAGGGCAGTCCCTAGAAACATGCCCTGGCTACTTGGAGTGGAAACACCTGCCAGTCCTTAGCATAAAAGGTCCTGAATGCCGCTTACTGCACTCCTTGCAGACTGGAAACTCTACAGGTCTAGGGGCGCTGGCCCCCTGCTGCTGTGGCCTCGGTTGGCCCTACGGCCTCTGCTCCTGCTGTGATGGTCCCTTAGAAGGCCTCTGATATGGTCTCTTCGTCGGTGGCTGCGAATATTGGCCCCTGACGGGTGGCTGCATCTGTCTCTTCCTCTGATAGTCATCCCTCATATCCTTCCGGCCCTTCTCAGACCGGTAAGCCCTGTTCACTGCCGCCATATAAGTCTCCACGTCCGCCATGCTGACATCATGGAGGATGTCAGGTCGTAGTCCATCAGTAAACTTCCTCAACTTCTCAATCTCAACTGTAGCAATCGAGGGCACAAAGGTACACCCTCGCTCAAACTGCCTCACATACTCGACAACAGTCTTGTCTCCCTTGCGGAGACTCATAAACTCCCGAATCAGCTGGCTCCGGGCATCTACAGGAAAATACTTCTCGTAAAAGACTTTCTAGCTCGCACCATGACAGGATCTCCAGAAACAGTCCAACCACTGCGCCTTTCCACCATAGAGCAGTGTCTCCCTTCAGCATGAAAATGGCACAACGGACCTTGTCGGTGTTCGCTAGACCCATGTAGTCATAGATAGTCTCCATGGATCGGATCCACTCCTCAGCAACAAGTGGATCAGTGATGCCAACAAACTCCTTAGGTCCATGCTTGAGGAACCTCTCTGCAACGTCCTCTTCATGCGGCTTCCCGGGTAGCTCTGACTGACGCTCCAATAGTCTGGTAATCCCAGCTAGCATTTCCAGGCTAGCTCGCTCATACGGAGTCAACTGAGGTGGTGGGGGAGGAGGAGGAGGTGTAGCATCATCCTATTGGTTCCTATCGCGTCGGGGAGGCATTGTTCTGATACACCAAAACCTTATCACGTAAATCTAAGTGCATGACTAAGAGTCTATATTTAAAACGCTAAGGCCAAAACTCATACAATGCTAAAACATGCAACATGCTAACATAAACATAAATAATAAAATAATAAAACTCACAGACTGGTAGTGCGACTTCTGAGCTCCACGCAACAGGCAAGTACCCCACCAGAACCACCGCTCTGATACCAACTGAAACGAACCAGACACTAGAATTTTTTTTTTAAAACACGTGCGGAAAACATAAACTTAAAGTATGACTCGTTCCTTTCTAAAACATTTCTAAATCATTTTCTCAAAAATACTTTTAAACATGAATAAAGAAATATTTAAAACGTTAAAACATCCAACATAATAAAATCACTGAGTAAAATACTGAATGTAAACATGTTTAAAACCCAATATCTAGAACTGTATCATCGCAGAACTGAAACATAAAGGTGGTCACGGGGTACTGCTGCAGCAGGCGCTCAGAGGTCCTCACCGCCAGTCGGAATATACTCATCGGCAGGATCATTAGCTGCACCATTAAAACCTAGTGAGCCTAGAGGCTCAACATGCTCTATCGTAATACATAACAAAGTACATACTAATAAAATCGCATGAAAGCACATACTTGTAATTAAAGTAACATTAAAGCGTGAATGCGAGCATGATCTTAAAACATTTCTTTTTATAATTCATATCATAACATATCATATAACATATAAGGCATGGCATAACGTAACCTGAAAAACGTATGAGTCGTGTCAGTGAATGTGAGCGGGCGTATGACTGATCAGTCGTAATAACCAACGTACGTGGCGGTGTGGTTCACCCCGATATCACACGAGGATCCCTATATGTCACACCTTTCCTATAAATTGCCACCTCACAATATCACACGAGGATCCATAGGCCCTATAATCATACCCAAAAACGGGGGATCCCCGGCACGGCTACCCGGCTAACTGCCATCATAAAACTTTGCCACATCACTTCAATCTCTCGGGTTTTAACTTAAAAAGAGACATGCCTGATCGTTTCATAAAATCTCATGATGCGTGAATTTCTTAAAATCATGCAATTTAAAATCTTAGCCCGTTAAGGTATATTTAATCATTTCCTTTAAAACGTTTACGTACATAAAATACTACATATATAATTAAATATACACTTACGGGCTTCTACATTTTTCTACTTCGGTCGAGGATTGATCCCGGGCCTGGCTCACCACTTCTAGACTAACCATCGCTCTAAACTTAGCCGATGAAACGAATGTTCACCACTTTTTCCCATTTTTGCCTAATTTCTTTAAATTTAGACTTCTTAAAAATAAAGGCTAAAAGGGACTATTAAAATCAATTTTGACTTCTAAAAATAAATTTGGACTTATTAAAAATCGATTTTCACTTTTAAAATCAATTTAAATCCATTTTGACCTCAAAAGCCGATTGTGAAAAAAAGACCGAATTTGACCAAATTAAATCCCAAAAATCGATTTTGACTCCAATAAAATTCCAAAGGCCCTAATTTTGACTAAAAACTTAAAATTAACCATAACTTAAATTATTTAAAAGGTTTTACTCAATTTTTTCCTTCTGGCTATTTTCTTTAAAATTGGACTTGGACACATTAATTAAACTAACAGGTACCTAAATAAAAACTTGGAACGATTTTAAAACATTTGACTCGAGACTCAAAGAACTGATCCGGTCCAACCGAACCAGCCAAAACCGGTTCACTTAGACCGAACCAATTCTCCAAAAGAAAAACGTAAACCGAAAACACACACTGCCTCGCGCCTAGCAGCGACACGCCGCTGACATCTCATTCGTTCTCCCTGCTCGGGCCACCACTGGCCGGAGCCCCGTCGGCTGGACCACCCCCAGGTCCAGGCGGTCCTAACTTGACTAGCCTTGGCCCCAACCGTGGTCGCACGAGAGAGCACGACCCAGTTGAAGGCGACGCACCACGCGGCCAGAAAACAGACATCAGAAGGTGTTTTGCATGCAGCCGCTGGTTCGATCACTATTTCTGAGTTTTTGTCTACCCTTAGGTCACCCAAGGATCCTCACTCGAACCCCTGGCCATGAGCCGTGACCCCTTGACCAACCACGAACCAAAACACCATGAAACAAATCGAGAAACATGAAGCCGATCATGAGTCATGCATGAACTATAGCAAGGATGAGTAGATCTGAAATAATCACAATTAATTCACACGATTTGTTAGAGTAGATGCCCAACTAGCCAACTTGTGGCGTGTGGGTTTTATTGACTCTTGTATATAACGATCTTTATTTATGATATACGCATTTCTTTTATGGCATTATTTTTTTTCATTATGTTATAATGTTAACAATTGTTGGATAAAGACCTATAATGCACCATAGTGTATGTGAGATGTGATAGTGGATATGATGGCTATCATGAAACACATCTAATAGTCACTGTGTATTCTGAACTCGTTCCTAGTCGATTGGGCCGTCAAAATGAGGATAAGGCCGCCCGAGCTTGAGACTAGCATCTGCGATGTGAAGTACCATGTTTCATTGGTAGGGAACATTGTGATGTTCTGAGCATGCAGATGGATAGTGACCTGGTGATCTATCGAACTACCCTCGTTCGAACTTTCCAAGTGGTTACCATTTGTCGAGTGGATAAGTCCGAGGTCTTGGTTATACTGATTAGTCCTCACTACTAGAAACGTCATTGAGACTCTACATGATAGGCGCCTCACTTTGACCCATTTACCGACTCACTTGGGGTCATTAGGTGGCAGGATTGGGTGAGGTCCCGATGCATGTAGGAGTCTATGCTTCGTTGTCGAGGATTCATCGCTCGCTTTCATGCGTGGATATCCTATGCTATCTGAGGAGGTAATAGTGTATAAATCTCTGGCCAGAGTACTGGATGTGTTTTAGGTAAATGGTCTTACCTAGTAACACTCGCGATGTCACTATTTGATCTCCAAGATGTATGCATAGCTATCGGATCTTTAGCGACTCTCGATTTACCAATGGTCGTTGATCTGATCAGGATATATGTGTTGAAAGGACCGTACTGTACGTTAACCACGACCAAATGGTTCTTGCAGGCACTATCAGTGATACCTAAGGGATCATGGGGCGATGTTGCTAGGCGCTTTACCATGATCCGATGGGCAAGTCCGAAATTGTGATTTCGGAGTCACAATGGTTGTGGGTCCACGGCTAGCTGTATCCCTGAACCATTGAGGGTCACACAAGTACTGGATTCATGATTCCCACATGGAAATTGAGCTCAATGTGTTGAGCATAGGAAGAGGATTTTAGGGAGTGCGACTTCCTAAAAGTCAACAGGGGTCAAATTGCGATTTCCCAAAGTTATGGGGCTAAACTGTAATTTTGGACTAGGTGATCTGAAAAATTGTTTTTCACATCATAATATTCAGTTTTGGAAACTGAGTCGATCTGTCCGATCTGATCATCAATCGGAGTTATGATGAAACCGCAGTGATTTAAATGAACCGAATGTTCATATGGACCTAGGCCAGACCCAAGTCCAATGGGCCGGTTCAAGCCCATCATGGGTTTATATGTTGATATGACCTATGGCTACAATCACAACTAACAAACAACCTCATACCCTAGTCTCTATAGCCGCCGCCCCTCCTCTCCATAAGCCTCGCCGCCGTCGGCCTCCAAGCGCCGCCGCCGCCGCACCGCCGCCCGCAGCCGGTGAATCCGTGATTGGACTTGTTCCGATCAGCGTGACGAGGAGATTCCGTTCGTGCCAAATTCTTCAGGCCTTCTAGTGCAGGCTAACGAAGGAGTCTTGTTTCCGATCGTGGACCTGATTAGGAGGATCTACCGTTGTCGCCAACAGTGGTATCAGAGCCAAGGCTCGGATCCTTCAATATATTTTATGCCTGAATTGTATCGATTTCAATTATTTCAGAATCAACAAAACAAAAAAAATTTTGGACAGCCCGGCGCCGCCGCACGCGGCGGCCCAACGCGCGCGCTGACACCATGCGCGCTGGCCGCGCATGGTGGCCGGCCGGTGCCTGCTGTCTCGCGCCTGGTTGCGCGACGGCTGGGCGCAACGTGCGCAATTTGTGCGCCATGCTTGGCGCACGGTGGTGGCTGGAAGATGCCGCGCATGGCACGGCCAGCGTGCGGCCATGTGCCGCACGCTGCGTTGGCGGCGGCGGCCGCCGTGCGGTTGCCGTCCGGCGATCCTCATGGCGATGCGATGACTGTTCTGTCTTCTAGGTTTTTTTTCGGGCCTGTTCTATCTTCTAGATTTGATTATTTAAATTTATGTCAATTAATTAGATTGATTGCATGTTTGGGATGATCGAGAGCCATGCCCAATGTGTTAGGTGTATGCTATAGGTTTTGTGATTTTGGTTGTATATATATTGTTGATATCGTTTATAAAGTGGGTCTGTTTGTGGCCCGTTCCCACCTCTACAAATTTGTATCCCAATGTGTCATGGAAATTTAAATGTAAATTACTAGATTTAGTGGGAGGACAATTTGAAGACGGTTGAGATGACGATCAAAGATATTGAAGACCGATGATCTGTAAAACCGGAAGCAATTGTAATAGGATTGCATTGCATATTGCATTTCACCTAGGACTGGGCCCAGGTCCGTGACTGGCAACCACGGACCGCATAGCTCTCGCGATCGATCATCCCAAAGTTTATTTATATATATGCATTTATAGTTTATTGATCCGCATGTTTTAAATCGTGATTTAAAATATTATTGAGACCAAATTTTTCAAAAATAAAATCCCTCGTTTTAAATATGATTTAAAACTGATATCAAGATTAAAAGTTTATTCGATAAACTAAGGGAATTTAAATCTGTTTAAATTTTTCCTACCTTCCATCAACAATGGGTATACGTCGATGCTACCCGCATACATGGCCCGGCTCATATTATTGAGGGGGTTATGTATGCCGAAAAGCTGTACACGCCATTGACACCTGTTGTGAGTTGGTTGAAACTCCCTTTAACGTTGGCTCATATTATTGGGGACGTTAAAGGGACCGTCCTTCACAACTCATCATTGATGGGTCATCTTGACACGTGATAGTAATCGGCATCATATTATTGGGCCCTTACTGGACGTGAGGTAAATACATGAAGGTTGCACCGGTTGCAATTGGGCTCTACCTTTTGAGAGTCATGGTTGGCTGATATTATTCGGGACCATGATCGCTTGATTGGGCTCTGTGTACCCACTAAGGAAACTTGCTTTCTCGATTTCATTAGAGGGTGGTTAAATCGTTAAAATAGTGGGAGGGTAATTCATAAAACAAAATGACCTTGTTTTATGTCTTAGCGTTTTACATATATAGTTAGTGATGCATGTCTGTTTTTCTTTTCAGTATAAACTGCTTATAATATGTCTTCGATCAAAAATCCATTTGCTACTATACTGGATAGCAACAAGTTCACTGGTCTGAACTACCAAGACTGGCTTCGAAACCTCAATATTGTATTGGCTTCGGAGAAACTTCTCTACACGTTAGTGAAGAGCCCTCCGAAGGAAGCCCTTGCCGACGTCAGTCCTGAGGAGCTGACTACGATTAACAAATGGTGGGATGACGAGCTTAAGACTCGATGCTATATGATGGCGTCGATGTCCAACGAAATGCAACGGCGTTTCGAGAAGACTGTGTATGCTGCTGACATACATCTTCATCACAAAGAGCTGTATGGGGAGAACTCTCGACATGAGAGGTTCACCACTGTCAAGGAGCTTATGACGAGCCACATGCACGATGGGACTTCGGTCCGCGAGCATGGGGTTCGTATGATTGGGCTCATTGAAAAGTTGGTGGACCTTGATATCACACTTCCACATGAGCTATCTGTGGATTTGCTTCTCCTCTCACTACCCGCTGCATTCGACCCCTTTGTGGTTAACTTCAACATGAACAAGCTGGAAGCCACCCTTGAAGAGGTGGTTAACATGCTGGTCGTGTTTGAGGGAACCATAAAGAAGGACAAGCCCGTCCTCCTTATGGCTCTTCTTCCTCTGCGAACAAGGGCCCAAACGCAAGGGCAAGAAGCGTTCTGCCCCTGCGAAGGAGTAAAAGCCCACCAAGAAGCCCAAGGCAAAGGCTTCCAAGCCAAACAAGACTGAGGATGTTTGCCACCACTGCCACAAGCCTGGCCACTGGAGGTGGAACTGCAAGGAGTACCTCGAGCATTTGCGAACTGCGAAAGGTATGTTCTATATCAAAATAAATATGTCTCTTAATTCGACTTCTTGGGTACTTGATACCGGATGTGGATCTCATATCTGCAATGATTTGCAGGTGATGACAAGAATTCGACGTCTTAGAGAGGGTGAGACCCACTTGAGGCTGGGCAATGGAGCAAGAGTTGCTGCAGTAGCTATAGGAGATGTTTATTTATTTCTGTCTTCAGATTTTAAGTTGTTATTGAGAAACGTTTTATTTGTTCCCGAATTAATAAAGAACATTATTTCTGTTTCTATGCTTGATAGTGATGGATATTCTTGTGTTTTTGCTAATTCGATTTGTAATATATACAAGAATGAATGTTTGATTGGTATTGGGGAACGCGAAAACGATTTATACACCTTAAAATTAAAACAAGTTCCAACTCGCGATGTGGAAACACATACAACAACAATTAAAAGGAAAAATGATAGCTTAAACCCAGCACAACTTTGGCACGCTAGGCTAGGTCATATTTCCCCAAGTAGGATGAACAAGTTAGTTAGGAGTGACATGTTTGATTTGTCAGACATTAACTCCCTACCGCCTTGTGAGTCTTGTCTCAAGTGAAAGATGACTAAACAACCCTTCAAGGGCAAGCCTGAACGTGCTCAAGTTCTATTGGATTTGATCCATACTGATGTGTGTGGCCCACTTAGCATTGGTACTAAGTACGGTCACACGTACTTCATCACCTTTACCGATGATTACTCTAGGTATGGGTACTTGTACTTAATGAAGAACAAGTCTGAATCCTTTGAAAGGTTCAAAGAATTCAAGGCTGAAGTAGAAAATCAGTTAGGGAAAAGTATTAAAACACTCCGATCCGATCTAGGTGGTGAATACTTGCTGAATTTCAAGACTATCTAAAAGAGAATGGGATTCTCTCACAGTGGACCCCTCCGGCCACACCACAGCTCAATGGTGTAGCGGAGCGTCGTAATCGAACCTTGATGGACATGGTTCGATCTATGATGAGCTTCACTGAACTTCCTACCTCGTTTTGGGGCTATGCGCTCGAAACGGCGGTAATGTTGTTGAACAATGTCCACACCAAGGCAGTGGATAAGACTCCATATGAGATATGGACGGGCAAACCACCCAAATACTCATTCCTGAGGATTTGGGGATGTCCTGCTTACGTGAAGCAGACAGTGGGAGATAAGCTGGATACTAGATCCATCTTATGCTACTTCATTGGGTATCCAAAGAATTCCATTGGATACTACTTCTGTTAGAGTAGATGCCCAACTAGCCAACTTGTGGCGTGTGGGTTTTGTTGACTCTTGTACAAACGATCTTTATATATGATATTCGCATTCTTTCATATGGCATTCTTTACTTTCATTATGTGTGTAATGATTTACAATTGTGTTGAGTAAAGACCTAGATTACACTAAAGCGTATGTTAGATGTGATAGTGGGTATGACGGCTATCATGAAACACATCTAATAGTCGCTGTGTATTCTGAACACGTTCCTAGACGATTGGGCCGTCAAAATGAGGATAAGGCCGCCCGAGTTCGAGACTAATATCTGCGATGCGAAGTACCATGTTTCATTGGTAGGGAACATTGTGATGTTCTGAGCATGCAGATAGATAGTGACCTGGTGATCTATCGAACTACCCTCCTTCGGACTTTCCAAGTGGTTACCATTTGTCGCCGCTCGCAGCATGCGTGGATATCCTATGCTATCTGAGGGGATAATAGTGTGCAAATCTCTGGCCAGAGTACTACAAGTGTTTTAGGCAAATGTGTTTACCTAGTTACACTCGCGATGTCACTATTCGATCTCCAAGATGTATGCATAGCTATCGGATCTCTAGCGACTCTCGATTTACCAATGGTCGTTGATCTGATCGGGATATATGGATTGAAAGGACCGTACAGTACGCTAACCACGACCGACTGGTTCTTGCAGGCACTATCAGTGATACCTAGGGGATCATGGGGCGATGTTGCTAGATGCTTTACCATGATCCGTTGGGTAGGTCCGGAATTGTGATTCCGGAGCCACAATGGTTGTGGGCCCACGGCTAGCTGTATCCCTGAACCATTGAGGGTCACACAAGTACTGGATTCGAAACTCCCACACGAATACTCAGCTCAATGTGTTGAGCACGAGAAGAGGATTTCGGGAAGTATGACTTCCTAAAAGTCAACAGGGGTCAAACCGGGATTTGACTCTGTTGAGGGGCAAAACAGTCATTTTGCCATTAAAGGTTTGATAATCTGAAAAATTGTTTTTCACATCATAACATTCAGTTTTGGAAACTGAGTCGATCGGTCCGATCTGATCGGCGATCGGAGTTGCGATGAAGTCACAGCGATAGATATCGTCATTTGGACCCGGGCCCGTTGGACCGGCCCAAGTCCAACTTGAAGTCTATTTAATTAAGACTAAGTGACTTAATCAAAACAGAACAAGATCATAACCCTAAACCTAAAATCAGCCGCCACCCTCCCTCTCCTCTCTCGACCACGCCACCGCCGCCGCCGCCCAACTTCGCCGGAATTTCGTTCCGGCCTAGTTTTTCGTGGAGAATCCGATCGTGCTGATCTCGTCAGGACTTCTAGTGCAGTCTGACGAAGGATTCTCGAATCTGGTCGTGGACCGGATTGACGTAACTACCGCAATCAACCGAGAAGCGCCGGGTTCTTGAAACACCGGTTAGAGCCAGGCACAAGTGCCAGCGAGGTAACACGCCTGAAACACCCTATGTATGTTGATACATGTAGAACTGTTATTCGTATTGATCGCCTCCCGGTTCTCTAAATTTTTGTTCTTCCGCTGCCTGACCGGGGGGCGGATCCGGATCCCCAACAGTGGTATCAGA
>KV000907.1:26486-62162 GCA_001598015.1 Dorcoceras hygrometricum | reverse complement strand
GACCATTGGTAAGAGTCGAGTCGCTAAAGATCCGATAGCTATGCATACATCTTGGAGATCAAATAGTGACATCGCGAGTGTAACTAGGTAAACACATTAAAACACTTGTAGAGTCTCAATGACGTTTCAAGTCGTGAGGACTAATCAGTACAACCAAGACCTCGGACTTATCCACTCGACAAATGGTAACCACTTGGAAAGTCCGAACGAGGGTAGTTCGATAGATCACCAGGTCACTATCTATCTGCATGCTCAGAACATCACAATGTTCCCTACCAATGAAACATGGTACTTTGCATCGCAGATACTAGTCTCAATCTCGGACGGCCTTATCCTCATTTTGACTGCCCAATCGACTAGGAACTAATTCAGAATACACAGTGACTATTAGATGTGTTTCATGATAGCCGTCATACCCACTATCACATCTAACATACACTATAGTGCATTCTAGGTCTTTACTCAACGCAATTGTTAATCATTATACAACACAATGAAAGTAAAGAATGCCATATAAATAAATGCGAATATCATATATAAAGATCGTTTCATACAAGAGCCTATGAACCCACACGCCACAAGTTGGCTAGTTGGGCATCAACTCTAACAAAAGATATCCAGACTGGAACAGTGAGAGGATGCCTAAGCTGGTTCGGTTGAAGATATCTATGCTGGAACAGTATGGGGACCCTCGAGCTGGTACAGTATAAGAGATCCGGATTGTAGGGAACGTCAAGATGGTTCATTAGCTTGATACAAGAGCAGGTCCAGAGCAGCAAGAAGTGCAGCGATCAAGCATAGTGGGATGCAATGAAGTGCAGAATTATTCAAGCGCAGATCAAATGCCGTATACAAGAGCAGTGATCAAGTGCACGTTTGATCACTGAGCACAGCTATAATCATTTCATCATAGGGATCTCAGTCCTTGGGTAGACTGAATCAGAACTGATTAACTGTGTGCTTGCTGATGATAAGAATGGGTCTCTGAATTGACCAAGTAAACAAGCAAGCACACAATGGCTCTTGATGAGAAGAATAGAGCCGAGCTGGTAAACCAGATCAGGAAAGAGAAAACCTGATCAAGGAACCGCAGCAGCTGGATGCTTATGATGGGGAAGCAGGAGGTTGCTGTAGTGGAAGAAGGAACCAGCTGGAAAGGAAACCAGCTGAGGAACCAGCTCAGATAAATGACCTGAGTCGCGTAATGAACAAGCTGGCTCAAAGCAGCACAAGAGCAGGAAAGAACAAAACAAAAGCAGCACAAGAGCAGATGAGAATAGAGCTTTGAGCAAGAGGAGAGAAGAGCTCTGACCATCTCTTGAACAGATCGGAATGGAGAAAAGCTGGTCAAAGGCAAACCAGCTCAGATAACATATCTGCAGATGCTACAAGCTAGTACACAGAACCAAACTAGTTAAGGTCAAACCAGCTCAATCAACAGAGCAGAGTCGTCTGAGTTGAAGAGCAGAAGTTGAACAAAACGACAAGTAAAGCGATTTGAACACACAACATTACGCAGACTACTTTTCAGTGTTCAAATAGATTTGCTGTGTTGTATTCTCAGAACAGTTCTCACATGCTAAAAGCCGAAAAGCTTGCATACGCATTTAATGACAAAGGATGCAAAGTACAGCAATGTCAGAAGACTTTTCAAACGGCTACTACTTTGTGTCCTACGGATATAACTCCGCGTCAGGCTATATATAGAGAGCACATCACAAGCAAATAAACATGATGAGCGTGCTAAAGAAAGAAGGCGTAAAGTGTTGTGCAAACCAAAATGTAAAATGAGAAAGCACGACCCTGGGAAAACAATGAAAAACCAGCTCGGATAGGAGCACTTTCCGGTGTGTGAGATTTTATATTGAGAGATCACAATATACACTATAAATCTCACACATGATTCACTCACATATATTGGAGAGGCTGATTAGATTAGCTGAGTGAATCAAAACAAAAACGACTTCAATTGTAGTCTTTAGACAGAGATGTTAAACAAGTCTAATTGTCTTTCGCACTGAGAAGTTAAAGAAGTGTGTGTAGTCTTTCTCACTGAGACGTTAAAGAAGTGGAGTTAGACACGCGCAACTTGCGGGCTGCTATGTAGTGGTGTTGCTAGGAGTTCTTGCGGCTGCTGGTCGTAGGAGTGAATTGCAGCGAGGGTCATTGTATTCAAAGTCTTCTAGTGGAAACCTTCCCATTGAGGAAGAAGGGGAGACGTAGGAGATTCAGCTTCGAACTTCCATAAACAAATTGCAGCATATTTTCTTTACTGTTTTCCGCACTTACATTCATACGCATAGCATGATTATTTAATACGCACAAAACTGTTTAAAGAGCTTTCGATTATAAGAGTTCAGTTTGAGTTGCTTCCGCATGATTTTAATTCATAACTCAATCTGTATCTCGGTGCACTACCATTCAAGAACACTGAGCTATTGCAGCTCAAAGTTAAAGAAACCAGATTGCTCGTGTTCAACCAGCTTGCAAAGGAGATGATAATATGGACCAGCTCACAGAGCTGTTGGTCCAGATTCACGGCGATCTGGTTTCACAAGTTGCGTGTTGATTTCCGAACTCCCAAAAGTTTTAATGCACATAACTTATGGGGATGGTGTTTCGACTATGTGAGAGCCGACGTGAGTTGTGGCAGAGCTCGCGAACAACCCCAATTTTTCGATCCCAACAATTGGTATCAGAGCTTTTTTGCGATCTGCTACCCCGTCTAACGAGAACAATACTTGGTATCAGAGCAGGTTGTTCTTGAATGGTGCATTTTTCTTCGAAATTTTTAAACGGTTTTAAAATTTTGTCAGCTCTGATAGTCCTTCGAAAGCTTATCTATGCTACAAAATTTTTAAAGCTTTCAAAACTCATTTTATATGGATAGGGGGAGGAATATCTATTGAATTACAGAGCAGTTGTTTGAAAGAAAAGTGCAGCAATATCTGTTTCGAGGAGCTGACAGATTGCACGAGATCTGTGAACGCCAAGATCTCTAGGGTTGGCGAGGCTATATTCTAGGGAAAAATCGAAGAGATTCTGTAATTGAATCTTCTATTGCTCCTCTGGTAAAAAAAAAATGAGAACCATTGAGTAGCATAGACTCTGTCTTCAAAATCTCATGCACTTGTTTTTCACAAAATGTCATCTCTCGAAAAATGCTTTCGTTTTCAAAATAAAATAACCCCATGCTCTGTTTAAGGAGAGTTTTGTTTTAAATATTAAGGGAGAGACTTGATTTGGAAACCTTTTAGATTCCCACAAAAAGGGGGAGAAAAATTTTGAAGCATAAAATGTTTATCCAGGTTTTGTGTAAATAAAAAAGGGGGAGATTTTTGGATCTGTCTTTACAGATCAGAATCTAAGTTTTGATTGACACAAAACCTGTTAATATCTCACTAACGATATTAGATTCCATGTGCAGTGCTAGACTGAAGGATCTAAAAGATATCCAGACTAGAACAGTGAGGGGATGCCTAAGCTGGTTCGGTTGAAGATATCTATGCTGGAACAGTAAGGGGAAGCTCGAGCTGGTACAGTAGAAGAGATCCGGATTGCAGGGAATGTCAAGCTGGTTCGTTAGCTTGATTCAAGAGCAGGTCCAGAGCAGCAATAAGTGCAGTGATCAAGCGCCGTGGGATGCAATGAAGTGCATAATGATTCAAGCGTAGATTAAGTGCCGTATACAAGAGCAGTGATCAAGTGCACGTCTGATCACTGAGCACGGCTATAATCAATTCATCATAGGAATCTCGGTCCTTGGATAGACTGAATCGGAACTGATTAACTGTGTGTTTGCTGATGATAAGAATGGGTCTCTGAATGGACAATGTAAACAAGCAAGCACACAATGGCTCTTGATGAGAAGAATAGAGCCGAGCTGGTAAACCAAATCAGGGAAGAGAAAACCTGATCAAGGAATCGCAGCAGCTGGATGCTTATTATGGGGAAGCAGAAGGTTGCTGTAATGGAAGAAGGAACCAGTTGGAAAGGAAATCAGCTGAGGAACCAGCTCAGAGAAATGACCTGTTTCGCGTAATGAACAAGCTGGCTCAAAGCAGCTCAAGAGCAGGAAAGAACAGAACAAGATCAACTCAAGAGCAGATGAGAAGAGAGCTTTGAACGAGAGGAGAGAAGAGCTCTGACAAGCTCAATGAACAGATCGGAATGGAGCAAAGCTGGACAAAGACAAACCAGCTCAGATAACATATCTGTAGATGCTACGAGCTAGTAAATAGAACCAAGCTGGTTAAGGTCAAACCAGCTCAATCAACAGAGCAGAATTCGTCTGAGTTCAAGAGCGACAGTTGGACAAAACGACAAGCAAAGCGATTCGAACACACAAGAGTATGCAGACTACTTTTCAGTGATCAAATCAATTTGCTGTGTTGTCTTCTCAAAACAATGCTCACATGTTAAAAGCCGAAAAGCCTGCAGACGCATTTAATGACAAAGGATGCAACGTACAGCAATGTCATAAGACTTTTCAAACTGCTAATACTTTTGTCCAACGGATATAACTCCGCATCAGGCTATATATAGAGAACAACACAAGCAAATAAACATGATGAGTGTGCTAAAGAACGAATTCGTAAAGTGTTGTGCAAACCAAAATGTAAAACAAGAAAGCACAACCCTGGGAAGACAATGAAAAACCAACTCGGATAGGAGCACTTCCCATTGTGTGAGATTTTATATTTGAGAGATCACAATATACACTGTAAATTTCACACACGATTCACTCACATATATTTGAGAGGGCTGATTAGATTAGCTGAGTAAATCAAAAACCAAAACGACTTTCATTGTAGTCTTTGGACAGAGATGTTAAACAAGTCTAATTGTCTTCACACTGAGACGTTAAAGAAGTGTGTGTAGCCTTTCTCACTGAGGCGTTAAAGAAGTGGAGTTAGACATGTGCAGCTTGCGGGCTGGTGTGTAGTGGTGTTGCTAGGAGTTCTTGCGGCTGCTGGTCGTAGCAGTGAGTTGCAGCAAGGGTCTTAAACAAGTCTAATTGTCTTCACACTGAGACGTTAAAGAAGTGTGTGTAGCCTTTCTCACTGAGGCGTTAAAGAAGTGGAGTTAGACATGTGCAGCTTGCGGGCTGGTGTGTAGTGGTGTTGCTAGGAGTTCTTGCGGCTGCTGGTCGTAGCAGTGAGTTGCAGCAAGGGTCTTTTAATCAAAGTCTTCTAGTGGAAACCTTCCCATTGAGGAAGAAGGGAAGATATAGGAGCTTCAGCTTCGAACTTCCACAAACAAATTGCAGCGTATTTTCTTTACTGTTTTCCACACTTACATTCATATGCATAGCATGATTGTTTAATATGCACAAAACTGTTTAAAGAGCTTTCGATTATAAGCGTCCAGTTTGAGTTTCTTCCGCATGATTTTAATTCATAACTCAATTTGTATCTCAGTGCACTACCATTCAAGAACATTGAGCTATTGCAGCTCAAAGTTAAAGAAACCAGATTGCTCATGTTCAACCAGCTTACAAATGAGCTGGTAATCTGGACCAGCTCACAGATCTGTTGGTTCAGATTCACGACGATCTGGTTTCACAAGTTGCCTGCTGATTTCCGAACTCCCAAAATTTTTAATGAACGTAACTTACGGGGATGTTGTTTCGGTTGTGTGAGAGCCGACGTGAGTTGTGGCAGAGCTCACGAACAACCCCGATTTTTCGATCCCAATAATTGGTATAAGAGCTCTTTGGCGATCTGGTACCCTGTGTAACGTGACAAACACTTGGTATCAGAGCAGGTTGTTCTTGAATAGTGCATTTTTCTTCGAAAATTTTTAAATGGTTTTAAAATTTTGTCTGCTCTGATAGTCCTTCGAAAGTTTGTCTATGCTACAAAATTTTTAAAGCTTTCAAAACTCATTTTATATGGATAGGGGGAGGAATTTCTATTGAATTGCAGAGCAGTTTATCGAAGGAAAGTGCAGCAAAATATGTTCCGACGAGCTGACAGATTGGTGAGATCTGTAGACGCCAAGATCTCTAGGGTTGGCGAGGCTATATCCTAGGGAAAAATGGAAGAGATTCTGTAATTGAATCTTCTATTGCTCCTTTGGTAAAAAAGAAATGAGAACATTTGAGTAGCATAGACTCTGTCTTCAAAATCTCATGCACTTGTTTTTCACAAAATGTCATCTCAAATGCTTTCGTTTTCAAAATAATATAACCCCGTGCTCTGTTTAAGGGGAGTTTTGTTTTAAATATTAAGGGAGAGACTTGATTTCGAAACCTTTTTGATTCCCACAAAAAGTGGGAGAAATATTTTGAAGTAATAACATACATGCATATATTTATCCAGGCTTTGTGTAAATCAAAAGGGGGAAGATTGTTGAATCTGTCTGTACAGATCAGAATCTATGTTTTGATTGACACAAAACCTATTAATATCTCACTAACGATATTAGATTCCATGTGCAGTGCTAGACTGAAGGATCTAAAAGATATCCAGACTAGAACAGTGAGGGGACGCCTAAGCTGGTTCGATTGAAGATATCTATGCTGGAACAGTAAGGGGAAGCTCGAGTTGGTACAGTAGAAGAGATCCGGATTGCAGGGAACGTCAAGATGGTTCGTTAGCTTGATTCAAGAGCAGGTCCAGAGCAACAAGAAGTGCAGTGATCAAGCGCAGTGGGATGCAATGAAGTGCATAATGATTCAAGCATAGATTAAGTGCCGTATACAAGAGCAGTGATCAAGTGCACGTCTGATCACTGAGCACGGCTATAATCAGTTCATCATAGGAATCTCGGTCCTTGGATAGACTGAATCAGAACTGATTAACTGTGTGTTTGCTGATGATAAGAATGGGTCTCTGAATGGACCAAGTAAACAAGCAATCACACAATGGGTCTTGATGAGAAGAATAGAGCCGAGCTGGTAAACCAGATCAGGGAAGAGAAAACCTGATCAAGGAATCGCAGCAGCTGGATGCTTATGATGGGGAAGCAGAAGGTTGCTGTAGTGGAAAAAGGAACCAGCTGGAAAGGGAAACAGCTGAGGAACCAGCTCAGAATAATGACCTGCTTCGCGTAATGAACAAGCTGGCTCAAAGCAGCTCAAGAGCAGGAAAGAACAGAACAAGAGCAGCTCAAGAGCATATGAGAAGAGAGCTTTGAACGAGAGGAGATAAGAGCTCTGACCAGCTCAATGAACAGATCGGAATGGAGCAAAGCTGGACAAAGACAAACCAGCTCAGATAACATATCTGTAGATGCTACGAGCGGGTACACAGAACCAAGCTGGTTAAGGTCAAACCAGCTCAATCAACAGATCAGAATTCGTCTGAGTTCAAGAGCAGCAGTTGGACAAAACGACAAGCAAAGCGATTCGAACACACAACATTACACAGACTACTTTCAGTGTTCAAATCGAGTTGGTGTGTTGTCTTCTCAGAACAATGCTCACATGCTAAAAGCCGAAAAGCCTGCAGACGCATTTAATGATAAAGGACGTAAAGTACAGCAATGTCAGAAGACTTTTCAAACGGCTACTACTTTGTGTCCAACGGATATAACTCCGCATCAGGCTATATATAGAGCACAACACAAGCAAATAAACATGATGAGCGTGCTAAAGAACGAAGTCGTAAAGTGTTGTGCAAACCAAAATGTAAAACAAGAAAGCACAACCCTGAGAAGACAACGAAAAACCAGCTCGGATAGGAGTACTTCCCAGTGTGTGAGATTTTATATTTGAGAGATCACAATATACACTGTAAATCCCACAAAAAATTCACTCACATATATTTGAGAGAATTGATTAGATTAACTGAGTTAATCAAAAATAAAAACGACTTCCATTGTAGTCTTTGGACAGAGATGTTAAACAAGTCTAATTGTCTTTCGCACTGAGATGTTAAAAAAGTGTGTGTAGCCTTTCTCACTGAGACGTTAAAGAAGTGGAGTTAGACATGCGCAGCTTGCGGGCTGGTGTGCAGTGGTGTTGCTTTCTTCTTCGATCCCAACAATTGATATCAGAGCGCTTTTGCGATCTGGTACCCCATGTAACGGGACCAATAGAAATATTGCGATTGAAATGCTTGATTGCTTGAAGTTTTGAAAACGTACTAAAAATAAGAAAATCAAGGGTTTTGTATGTACGAGCGACGAGAGAGAAGGCTTAAGTGGACACGTGTCATCCTTATATTTAAAAGACATTTGAAATTCCAAAAGGATAACCGTCCGATTTTAAATAATTTGAAAACAAAGTACCGTTTTGTTCACTGTATCAGTTTGGAAACACTAATTCAAACACCGTGATATTATCGCACTGTATATGTCTCTAAGCTAGACCAGATCAGCACGGATATGACCAGCTTGGAACAAACAGTAGACTTTTGATATTATCTGTTTGAATTATTTTGTTCCCCCTGAAAAAATACATACAGAACATAATCAAGACGTATTCAAGAGACCTAATATATTTCTAAAATAAGGAAAACTTAGCCTCCGATAGAGGCTTCGTGAAGATATCGACTACTTGTTAATCTGTTGGAACATGCTCCACATGAACGTCCTTCTTCAGCACATGGTTCTAATGAAATGATGCCTGATATCAATATGCGTGGTTCTGGAGTGCAGCACAGGGTTCTGAGCTATCGCTATCGCACTTGTGTTTGTCGCAAAAAATGAGTGCTTCAGCTGCATCAACGCCATAGTCTCTCAGCTGCTGTTGAATCCATCGGATCTGAGCACAACAGCTCTCAGCTGCTAGATACTCTGCCTCAGCTGTGGATGTTGCGATTGATGTCTGTTTCTTGCTAAACCACAAAACCAATTTGTCACCCAAGAACTGTCAAGTTCCACTTGTGCTACGCCGATCAATCTTGCAACCTGCGTAATATGCATCACTATAACCAATCAAATTTAAACTTGAGTCTTTGGGTACCAAAGACCCATGTTCTGTGTACTCTTAAGATATAAGAATGCGCTTAACTGCTATGTAGTGTGATTGTTTCGGATCATCTTGGAACCTAGCACACATATAGACAACGAACATAATGTCTGGTCTGCTTGCTGTGAGGTACAAGAGAGATCCAATCGTCGCACGATACATAGTTACCTCAACGGCAGTTCCAGCTTTATCCGTGTTCAGCTTGATTGAAGCACTCATCGGAGTAACTGCTGAAGAACACTTTTCCATCCCAAACTTCTTTAGAAGTCCTTTGTATACTTTGCATGGTTGATGAAAATTCCATCTTCAAGCTGTTTCACTTGTAGACCGAGGAAAAAAGTCAGCTCCCCCATCATGCTCATCTCGAACTTATCCTGCATCAGTTTTGAAAATTTATCACACAACTTAGGATTAGTCAAGCAAAAGATGATATCATCAAATAGATCTGTACTAATAAAGCATGATCATTTTTAACAAATTTAAACAGAGTCTTATCGACAGAACCATATTGTAGCAGAATAGCTCAAACAGCTCAGAGCTGTACAGAGAAGAATGAAATAGCTCCGATCTGTACAGAGAAGGACGAAGCAACTAAGAGCTGTACAAAGAAGAACGACGCAGATTAGAGCAGATGAGAACAAGAGCAGCTTCGAGAAGAAGTGCAGAAATAACTCAGAGCAAAACATAGGAGAAATGAAACAGCTTAGTGCAGAAGAAATAAGAACGAAGCAGATTAAAGCAAGAACAACTTATAGGGAGCTTCGTAGATGTAGTCAAAGAAAAGAACAGAGAAAGTCTCAGTTGAGGACCAAATCAGAGGATCAGCTCAGTGACCAGCTTAGAGGAACAACGTATATGATCAGGCCAGAGCTGGTCAAACGAAGCAAGGAAACCGTACAAGAACAGAACAAGCAAGGAAAAAGATGCACTTTGTCCGAGCTGAAGTTTTGAACATCCCCAGAGCTGAAGAGCCGCTAAAGCCAAAAGAGAAAAGAGCCTTATGTCACGGCTGAAGATCAGATTGACAGACACCAATTATGGTAATCCTCCAACGGCCATAATTCATCAAAGGCTACATATACACAGAAGATTCAAATATATAAGATATGCAAGGTACACAGTGAGACATACAGTGAGAGAAAAGAGACGATGAAGAAGATGAATAGTTGACAGGAAGAAGGACAGAAGAGGAAGCAGTCGACGATCAACAGAAATGAGCTTAACCGTCTTTGTCGACTACTTACTCTATCAGCTCAGACAGAGTACTTCCCGAGTGTGTGCTATTTAATACTAGAGAGAATAAACTTACACTATAAATCACAAAATACACACACTCACTCACACTTACGAGAGCTGCGTGAAACAGATAAGCTGGTAAGGTCTCGCACAAGACATAAAACTAGTGTTTGTAGTCTTTGAACAGAGACGTTAAACAAGTTCTGAGTGATGCAGTTCACACAGCCTGCGAGCTACGATGTAGCGTGAAATGCTAGGAGTTCTCATAGTCGCGGCTGTCGGGATCGGGTTGTTACAGAAGCTGTAATAATCAAAATCTTCTAGTGGAATCCTTCCTGAACAAAGAAGAATAGGAGACTTAGGAGATTGAGCTCCGAACTTCCATAAACAAATAGTTATTTACAGCTTTCAGCAAACATACTTACATCGCATATTTTAAACAGCTTTCAATTTTTATAGAGTATATTCGGATATTTTCCGCTTGATTTTTATACCAGATCTGATATACTTCTCGGTGCTCAATGATTTCAAGAACCAGAGCTATTGCAGCTCTCGCAAATTTTATTTAGTAGAGTTCAGATCGCGCGCGATTTGTTTCCCTGTAATGTAGCACACGATCTATTTTCGATCCTATCAAGAGCAGTTCAAATCAGATTAGAAGTTCAGATCAGATTTGGGTTTGTAGTTCCGAACATAATAGATCATATCAGATACAGATCATATTGGAGCTTCACTTGATAGTAAGATCATAGCTGAATTCGAGAAAGCCTTTATAGTCGTTGAACAACTCAGGGAAACAATCATAATATATCGGAGTTCGTATTATATGAGGATTGCCTATCTTGAACAAAAAGAATGTGCATTAATGAAACAATATGAAGTACAGTAAGAAAATTAAATGCATTTTAGTTACTTGGTGGCACCAGTACGAGAATTTATCGGTTGAGTCTACTAATAAATTTACTATCGTCTAAATCGGGAGACTATAAAAGGATGAGATTTTGAGTCAAAGGGGTAACGAAGTGAGAAGCGATCAAGTTAAAAAGCAATTGAATCCGAACTCAAACTCTCCGTTCTAAAAGGCTCTCAAAACCTTTAGAAGATCATTTATTTTTCTTTGTTAGATCTTCTGTAATCTTTCCATATTAGAGTTGAAAGTGTTGGACTTACATTCTGTTGAAAATTTGTAGAAAGCCTTCGAACCATTTATAAGATAATAGTGTATGTGTTGTTATCAAAAGATATAGTAGGAGTTCTGATCGGATATTGCCTGACTGACCGTTTAGGACATTGTATATCTTATTCAAAGTTTTCCAGTAGAACCTTTCACATCGGAAGAAAATGAGACGTAGAAGTTTGGCTTCGAACTTCCATAAACAAACTCATTCTCTTTGTTGATTTAGTTTTTTACACGGTTTCCATATTTTTCTACGGTTCAATTGAGCTTATTCCACATAAAATCTTTTATTGCTTAAGAGATCAGTTCAGATTGAGTTCTGCTATGTGCTGGTAATTCAACTGATTTGTAAAATCATTTTAAAGGCACAATATTTTAAATAAATTTATTCAACCACCCCCTCTAAACTTCGTGCTCTTATTTTTGACCTATCACAAAGAATCATGTGTATCATGCTAGGACGAAGCATATATATGTTTGGTATCATCTCATCTATTGGTGTTGGAAGAAGAAATCCTAATGCTTGACATGATTTTAAATATGTCCAACTTTAGCTGAACTTATGATATATAGGAGATATGCGAGCTACTAAATTGATGATGTAAAGACATGACTAAGACCAAGATTTCATGTGGGAAATTGTTGAATATATGTTGGCACATGAAATCTTGGTAATTGGGAAGATCAATGAAACGCGATATTTTGCTTTTTGTATATATATAATTTGTGAGATGTTTTTTTGAGTAATTTTGAGAAATAATTTTCATTTATACTTGGGTTGGATAATGAAAGATTGAATTTGTTTTCACACACTTTATATAAAATTTTCCCATAAAATATTTGCATTAGTGGAAGTCTGTTTCTTTATATGAACCATATAGCTCATTGTATTCTCACCGATTATTTTTGTTTCATTATTTTGATATTTTATTTTTATTAAAATTATCATACAACCGATATATACACAAATGCTTTTACCATATGTAACATATACTATATATTGATTTATGTATCTAAACATATGTGTGTGAGGTGGTGTAAGGGCGAAGACAAGTAACCGACACAAATTTAATGAAAACTACTGTTAAAATTCCAATTACCACAAACTTGAATCGAATTCAAGATTGCAATATATAAATAAATTATACGTACCTTAGAAAGCATCATTATCTTCTCCACTCCAATACTTCACTTCAGTTGAGCTTTTCTGCTTCCAAAGTGATGAAGCAAAGAATCTTCATCTCCGGCCTCCTCCCACTCCTCCTCCTCCTCTCCGCCGCCACCGCTGACGCCCACAATATCACCCACATACTCGCCGGCCACCCGGAGTTCTCCACATTCAGCCACTACCTCACCGTCACACACTTAGCCGCGGAGATCAACCACCGCCGCACCATTACCGTCTGCGCCGTCGACAATGCTGCCATGAATGACCTCCTCTCCAAGCATTTCTCCCTTGACACTATCAAGAACATCCTCTCCCTCCACGTCTTCGCAGACTACTTCGGGGCCGCGAAGCTCCACCGCGTGGCCAAGGGCTCCACCACCACCTCCTCCCTGTTCCAGGCCACCGGAGAGGCCGCCGGAACCTCTGGCTACGTCAACATCACCGACATTAAAGGAGGGAAAGTCGGGTTCACTCCCGTCGACAGCGGCTCCGATGATCAGCCGGTGGCCACCTTCGTCAAGTCCATTATTGAAGAACCTTATGTAATATCCGTCATCCAAATCAGCCACGTGTTGTCCTCCCCGGAGGCCGAAGCTCCGACCGGGTCCCCCACCGATGTTAATGTGACTTCTCTGATGACGAACCAGGGATGCAAGGCCTTCTCCGACTTGATCATCGCTCACGGAGATGTAGAAACCTTCACTCAGAATCTCCAAACAGGGCTTACGATCTTCTGTCCGGAAGACGAAGCCCTGAAATCGTTCATGCCAAGATTCAAGAACCTCAGCGCTGACAATCAAACGTCGCTGATCCTTTACCACGCCATTTCCTTCTACAATTCGCTCGGGATGCTCAGGGCCGGCAATGGATTGATGAACACTCTGGCCAGCGAAGGGGCCAAACATTTCGATTTCACGGTGCAAAACGACGGAGACGACGTCACCATCGAGACCAAAGTCATTACGGCGAAGATCACCGGGACCTTGATCGACAGAGATCCGCTGGCGGTTTTCAAGGTCGATAAGGTCCTGCTGCCGACGGAGCTGTTCAAGGCTGCGCCGGCTTCTCCGGCCCCGAAACCGTCGAAATCGAAGAAAGCGTCCGCGGGCGACGCCGACTCCGACGCAGACGCCGAATCTCCGGGACCATCCGATGACGACACGGCGGCTGATGAAGATTCGACCAACGGCGGAGGTAGAATCCGAACTGGCGGCGGGTTTAGTGTGAGTGTGTGTTTTGCTTTGTTGGTGGGAATTTTGACTGCTGTTTTCTGATTATACCTTTTTTATTATATTTTGAAACTTCTTCTTCTATCTCTTTTTATGAAATCTGTGTGTGAATTTCTGCAAAATTTCATGATACAAAGAGTGTTCACGTATTGACTAGCGAGTTATCTAATTACAATCTTTTCTAGTGTACTATAAATTTCTGATTTATATGACATGTTACATTGGTTATGAACGTTTGATGGAAATATGTAAATGTAATGTTTAATTATATAAATTGTGAATGCATGGTATTTTTATCAA
Organism: Dorcoceras hygrometricum; assembly: GCA_001598015.1. Lineage (NCBI taxonomy): Eukaryota > Viridiplantae > Streptophyta > Magnoliopsida > Lamiales > Gesneriaceae > Dorcoceras > Dorcoceras hygrometricum. The sequence goes on along the minus strand of KV000907.1, from coordinate 48,135 downwards.
CGACAAATATGCAATAATTTATCTCGATATTATATTATATGATAAAATAAATTATCCTTGTTGCCAAGGAACTTTATTGACTCTTTTTAAAAATGAAAAACCACCGTGAAATGAAAGCTTTATTAGGCAAAATAAATAAAGGCAGGTAAATTAGACCAAAGCTTCCAAGTTCCAACGAATACATAATGAATTGATTGCGTAGGATCTCAAACAAAGACGATTAAATAATAATGTATAAGTTGATTAATAATAGTACTGAGGTTATGATTAGTTAATGATTAATTTATCATTACATATTTATAAAAAAATGTGTATCGCTAAAACTATGGATACCACTACAACATTTTTTTAACAAACATATGAGAAAAATATCGAAACTTCTAGACAATATTGTTTAAACGAGTGGTGTGTGTTTGTTTTGTTTTTATCATTTACCTAGGTCTTAGTTCTCCGAGTACAGTATTTGGTCCAAATATAATATTAATTTATATCTTAATATCATCATATTTGATTGAAATATTATTTATTTTTATCAATTAAATTATTATATATTTCGAATCAATCAAATTTTGAGTTATTCATCTCACATCAATCAACTCATTATATGAAATTATAATATTATCCATCATCATCTTATTTTTTTTATTTTTGTTAATTTTTTAAATATAAAAAATGTGATTTAAAATTTTATCTCAAACTTAATCGATCAAACCAAACATATTATTCTTATCAAATATTAGTTTTTAAATTAAATTCTTTTATAACCACATCATTTATCATAATCATATCTTATCATATTTGAACCAAATACGTATTCGAACGGGACTGAATAAAATAATATGATATAATAGGTTATTTAATTGTCATAGAAAAAGAAAAGGACCTGATACCATAAAAATAATGTGAGTAGATATTTGGGAAATATTTTGGATTTGTCAGTTAACTTTTGGAGGCTGTACTTGGCAATATTTGGTTTCTTAAAATATATATATAAAAAAGTTTGATATATTATTTTAACATTATGTAAATTCTTTAAAAGTCTCCGCAACCATCTTTTCTGAGTTTATGAACTCTTAACAAAATTATCAACTTGTTAAAAATACTTTGTGAGCTTGACCAAATACTTTGTTGACAAATATACTATTAATTAAAGCAATGAAATAGAATAGTTAATGTGATGATACTCCCACAAAATTTAATTTGATTTTAAAAAAGTAGGTGAGTTAGCTGTACGATAAACCAATAGATTCGAAGATATAAAGTTCCGCTTGTCATCATTAATTCAACCAAGTAGATCAACACATAATCGTTAATTTTTATTCATGACAACGGATACCAAATGTTTCAAAATTTAATGCAATAAATAAATGTGTCTGTTGTCCTAATAATTATTATGTAATAAACAGTATAAGATTAGATGCATATACCTTGATGACTTACAATACTAGAAAAATCATGTCGACAATTTCGTGGATCAGCTCTGTCCGATGAAGCATCTGTTTATAGAGCCCCTTGGGAATTGATCAGGTGTTCCAGTTATATAATAATTATATAGTTCATTTTCATTATTTGTTATTATTTTTTCATTCTTTTATTAGTCTATGTCTATTTAATTTATTATTTAACTATTTAGTTTTTCATTTATAAAGATAATGAATTATTTTAAAAAAATTTGGATTTTTAATTACTTTCTTAAATATGGAAAATTATACATAGGACGAAATATACACGTTAACTTCAAATTTTACATATACTTATCCCGGAAGGTCATCTACAACTGTCTTCATAATATGAGGGGAAGTTATAAAATATGAGTAAAATTTATAGTTATATAATAAAATACGTTAGTTATGAAAAGGAGAAGGAAACAAAAAGCAGGAGGAAAACACAGGCTGTACTGTGTTGGTGTGGAGTGTGATTATGTGCAAGTGTCGGTGTAAAACTTGTGAATATGATTCGTTGGGCCCAATGTACAGCTATATGACCACCCTATATGTTTGGAGACCCCAAATGTTTGTTATTTAATTCTATAATATAATATAATATAATTCTCGTGTCTATTATTAATTATGACGATTAGATATTATGTTTTCCTAATAAAAACATCACATGTTATATAAAAACTCGTATGTCCATGTTTTTAGTGGATCAATAAATTGACATGACTTTGAAAAAATATTAGTTTTATTTTAAAATATTACTTTTAGCAAGTTTAGTTAAACCACCCTCATATTGACTTTGTTAGGTTCCGAAAACTGCTACTGTGAGCTCCCACATAGCTTGGTCATTAACTCATAGATCAAAAACTCAAATTTCGTGATTTTAAGAAGGATTTAAAAACAGCACGGAGTGAGGAGGGACAGAACGCGCCTAAGCTGAATCAGCACAGAGCAGAGCTGCGCCTAAGCTGAATCAGTACGGAGCAAAGCTGTGTGATCTGAACGAGTAAAAACATGAGTTGCAACAGCTCTGGTTCTTGAAAGGTTTTAGCACTGAGAAATAGATCAGGTATGATAAAAAATTCATGTGGAAAGAAACTCGAAATACTCTCTGAAAATTGAAAGTTTTAACAACGGGTTTTAAAACATGTATGCGATGCATAAAGCTCTAAACAGAAAGATGTAAGATTTCCACTAGAAGACTTTGATCATTACAGCTTCTGCAATAACCCGATCCAACAGCCCGCAAGCTGCGAAAACTCCTAGCACACTCTGCTACACACCAGCTCGCAGGCTGTGTGAATGTATTCACTTGTTTAACGTCTCTGTGAGAAAAAATACATTGATTTGTGTTTGTTTGTGATTCACTCAACTATTCTATTCATCTCATTTCTCAATATATGTGAGTGAATATGTGTGTGAGAATATTACAGTGTAAGCTCACTATCTCTTTATGTTTACTCACACATTGGAAAGTGCTTCTTTAAAGCTAATACTTCATCTTCTTCCCTGGTTGTGCAGTCACTATAGATTCTGCGTTTAAGGTCTGGTCCTGTGCACCAGCTCACACGTGGGCATTAGCTCTCAGCTTGTATATCAGTTGCCACCTGAGTGCACTAGCTCTCGATTATTGCACATGCACTTGCTCTCTGTTTGTAACGCCCCAAAATCCTTAGGACCATATTTATGCATTTCATAAATCATATGGGCCATTTTGGCAATTTATAATTATCATGTATCTGCTGAATTGTTCATTTCAGCAGGTAAGATTGCGCGGTAGCTGATTTCAGCAGGTAACTCCAAAGAGCAATGCACAAGTTGGTTTGAAATTGATTGTAAAATGATTCAAGGAGGTGAAATGATTTCTTTAAAAGAAGGTTTGGTGTTTTACAAATTAAAACAATATGAAGGAAATTTTACTAACTTTTAGGAATGTGTCATGCTTGATTTCACAAGTAGCTTGCCACTAATCCCTTTCATATAAATACTTGTTTCAAAGAAAGACTTTCATCATTTGCAAAGAAAAGTTTAAAGTGTTCTTCAAAAGAATTAAAGAAAAGATCGTGTGTTGCTCAAAGGGAGGATTCCTGCAGGAAATTTGCTGTTGTTGCAAAGCTTCAAATCAAGGCACGTAAAAGCTGATCTTTTTCTACACCATTTGAAGCATATATTGTGTTTTAATGGATCTGCTTGCCTGTTTATTGTTACATATTTAAAGTTCATGTTGAAATGATTTAGACATGAAAAGGAAAGAAAAGATGGGTTCGAAAATGATGTTTTTGATGTTTATGATGCTTCCAGTATGATTTCCAGAAAGTTATGATGTTTTAAAAATACTGAGGATCGGAATTCACTTCCAGAAAAGTTATGAATGTTCTTCTTGAAATAGCAGTAATATTAGAATTTGATAACTGTGAAATCGGTAGCTGCTGGTTGAATCATTGGTATGGTTTAATAGGCAGCAGCTGATGACATTGTTGTTGTTCTGATATTACAAACGTCGAGTTATGTCCCAGCAGCTGTTTCTACTTGTTAAGATTCAGCAGCTGTATTGATATAATGTTTATGAATGTTTTCCTCTCTGTTGTAATATCAGGATTTGATGATTTGTGTAATCAGCAGTGCTAGTTAGATCAGTATAAAGTCTGGTTTAATAGGCAACTGCTGGTAGCGCGATCGTTGTTTTGATGTTACAAGCGTTTTTCATAAAATTCAGCAGATGCACTGTTCATCAGCAGATGCGTCTTTCTTTATTTGGTATCAGCAGTTGCTTTCCTTTGATAAGGAATCAGCAGCTGCATTGTGCTTTTAAATTCAGCAGTTTCTTTCTTGCGACTGAATTCTTATGCGTTGCGACTGGTACTGTTCACCAGCAGATGCATTTCTTTTCATTTCAGCAGGTATTAGTCTTGCGACTGGTACTATTTATTTCGACTGGTTTTTCTCTCAATCAGTTCCAGTTCAACGATATGTTTCCAAAGTCGAATCCATACTCAGTAAAGTTTTAAAATGGGAAGCAAATGTTTTAAATAATGGAACCCGATGTTTTACAGAAATGTTTAAAGAAAGATTGTTAAGGAACGAAAGATGTTTTAGATTATGGCATAGATAGTTAAGGTCACCAAGGAGAAGGGTGAGCAGTTGTCTAGATGTCGACTGCCCTCTTTTCATATGAGCTATATGCTAAACTGATATCGGGAGTCATTTTGATCAAAGTGCAACACGGACCAAATAGAACTTATATGCCATGATCAACTGAAAATGGAATTGGAAGAAATGAGAAACTGGACTATCTTCCCCTGTTTCTGCCATTGATATGTTTATGAAAATGATACAGTATATTGAAGTTCCTTAACATATGCATTGTACAGATGTCTGCTTGCGTCTTATGAAATTGTTACTACTCAGATTTTACTTGCTGAGCCTTTAGGCTCACTAGCGTTTTAAAATGGTGCAGGTACGACAGCTGATGGAGGAACAGCAGATGGAACTTGAATCAGAAGATGGGTGGCGTTGTGTTTATCCAAGGCCTACGTTTTCCGTGTCGTAGTTGTATTGTTTTGAGTAGGTTGTGCTGTATTAAATCAGTAGCAATGGTTGTATATTTATCTCAAATAACAGCTGTTGTAAACCGCATTTGCAAAGTTATATGAAACACCCTGTTTTCCGCAAAAGCTTTTAGTAGTAGCGCACGTATTGAGTATCTGCTGAACATTTCGAATTGTTTTGTGTCTTGTTTTCCTTTGAGTTATAAGAGATGCAGCTTATAACAAATCTTCTTTTAGCCCTTCTTTTATTCGAAAATTTTTGTTTACTCCAATTCTTGTGGCCCCATTGGGTTTGGGTGTCACACTGTTTTTCTCTCGTGCATCTCCACACCTTCTGTCATCGTATTCCTCGATATATAAAGCCTCTGTGCAAATATATCCGTTGGACACAAGTTCCTAGTCGTTGAAAAGTCTTCTGTAAAGTTCTGACATTGTTGTACCTTGTGTCCATTATCATTTAATGCGTTTGTAGGCATTGTTGACTTTGAACATGTGAACTCTATACCTGATGCTGACATGACGAAATATATCAGTTTGAACTTCTTTAATCCAGTCTTCGCATACCCTCATGTTCAAACTGCTTGCTAGTGATCTGATATCCTGTTCTCTGAGCTGTTCGCTTCTCATCTGATCTGTTCTGCTATGTTTGTCCTCTTTCAGCTCTAATCTGTTTCTGCGTTTCTCATCTGAGCTCTTATTCTCATCCGTTCTAATCTGCTCTAAGCTGTCCTGAGTCTTTCTGCTCTTGAGTTGTTTCTGCGCTTCTTCTCTAAGCTGCTCTTATACTCATCTGTTCTAATCTGCTCTAAGCTGATCGAATCTATACTGATTCTATCTGCTTACTTGAGCTACTGTTCATCTGTTCTGATCTGAACCTGCTCTTCTCTAAGCTGTTCATTCTGAACTGATTCATCTGATCTGATCTGATCTGAACATGCTCTTCTCTAAGCTGTTCGCTCTGAACTGATTCATCAATCTGATCTATTGAACTATAAGCTTAACTCTGATCTGCACTGGATCTCTGAACTGAACTGCTTCTCTCCTGAGTTGATACCTGCTCTGAACTGGTTTCTTCTGTGCTGATCTTCACTCTAAGCTGGATCATCTTGGATGTTGTCTGCTGGACCAGTTTGGACGTCCCCTACTGGATCAGCTTGGACATCTTCTCAATAGCACTCATTTAGTCGCTTTCAGCTTGCTTTCGATCTGCTACAGCGTGCTTCTTCAGCTCGCAGCTTATCTGCTACAACGGGCTTCTTCAGATCGTGTCTGATCAGCTTAGACCTGCGCAATTGATTAAGTCGTTAGAAACATAACATCAGGTTTCGTGTTTATCAAAATTACGATCTATTGTGTTACAGATCCAAAAATCTCCTCCTTTTCGATTAACACAAAACCTAGATAAAACTAAGCACGAATAAACAGATCTGAAATATTTCTCCCCCTTTTTATGGGAATCAAAATGGGTTCGAAATTTTGTCTTACTCTGAATAATTAAAACAAAAACTCTCCCTTAACAGAGTACGTGGTTTTTTAGTTTTCGAAAATAAAACATTTTCGAGGACGACAGTTTGCAGAAAAGAGCATGCATGATATTAATTTAAAAAAACATATGATACTAAATATTCTCATCTATTTAGAATAGATTAATAATTGAAGATTCAATTTACAGAATCTCTTCCATCTTTTCTCTAATTTTAGCATAACCAAAACTAGAGATCTTGGCGTTCACACAGATCTCGGGCAATCTGTGTCAGCTCGTCAGAACAGTTGCTGCACTTTTCTTTTGGAAAACTGCTCTGCAATTCAATAATCATTACTCCTCTATCTTTTAAAATGAGTTTTAAAACACTTTTTAAAAACAGTTCGTAGCATAGATAGATTCCACCAGATAAAAACAGTTTTCATGAAACTATCAGAGCTGAGAACGTTTTTAAAACCTTTAAAAAAATTTCAATTTAAAATGCTCTTTCAAGAACTATATGCTCTGATACCGCTCGTAAGGTCCGAGAACTAGGAACGATGAGCTCTCACATAGCTCGGACACCAAATCATGGATAAAAAATTCAGATAACGTGCTCTTAAAAAGGGTTTTGAAAAACAGCATACCAAGCAGTCGCACCTAAGCTGAATCAGCACGGAGCAGCGCTGCGTGCTGAACATTTTACGCACGATCTGAGCCATGAAAACATGAGCTGATTTAACTCTGGTTTCTGAAAGTTTTAACGCCAAGAAGTAGATCAGGTATGATAAAAAAATCATGCAGAAAGAAACTCGAAATACACTCTGAAAACTGAAAGCTTTAAGAACAGGTTTTAAAACATGTATGCGATGCAGAAAGCTGTAAAGAAAACACCAGAATTTGTTTGTGGAAGTTTGGAGTTGAATCTCCTACATCTCCCCTTCTTCCATTTCTGGAAGGTTTTCACTAGAAGACTTTGATTATTACTGCTTCTGCAATAACCCGATCCAACAGCCCGCAACCTGCGAGAACTCCTAGCAGACTTTGCTGCACACCAGCTCGCAGGATGTGTGACTTTGTTCACTTGTTTAACGTTTATGTGAGAAATACTATATTGATTTGTGTTTGTTTGTGATTTACTCAACTATTCTATTCAACTCATCTCTCAATATATGTAAGTGAATATGTGTATGAGAATATTACAGTGTAAGCTCACTCTCTCTTGATGTTTTCTTACACACTGGGAAGTGCTTCTTTAAAAGCTAATATCTTCATCTTCTTCTCTGGTTGTGCAGTCACTGTAGATTCTGCGTTTAAGCTCTTGGCCTGTGCACCAGCTGCCACCTGGGCACTAGCTCTCAGCTTGTACATCAGCTGCCACCTGAGTGCACTAGCTCTCAATTATTGCACATGCACTTGCTCTCTGTTTTTCTCTCGTGCATCTCCATGCCTTATGTCATCGTCTTCCTCGATATATAAAGCCTCTGTGCAGATATATTCGTTGGACACAAGTTCTTAGTTGTTGAAAAGGCTTCTGTAAAGTTCCGACATATTCGTACCTTGTGTCCTTTATCATTTAATGCGTTTGCAGGCTTTGTTGACTTTGGACATGTGAACTATGTACCTGATGTTGACATGACGAAGCAAATCAGTTTGAACTTCTTTAATCCAGTCTTCGCATACACTCATGTTCAAACTTCTTTGCTCGTGATCTGATAGCCTGTTTTTTGAGTTGTTCGCTTCTCATCTGATCTGTTCTGCTATGTTCTTCCTCTTTCAGCTCTAATATGTTTCTACGTTTCTCATCTGAGTTGCTCTTGTTCTCATCTTCTCTAATCTGCTCTAAGCTGTTCTGAGTCTTTCTGCTCTTGAGCTGTTTCTGCGATTCTTCTCTAAGATGCTCTTGTACTCATCTGTTCTAATCTGCTCTAAGCTGATCGACTCTATGTTGATTCTATCTGCTTACTCTGAGCTGATCTCCTGATCTGATCTGTTCTGTCCTGAACTGCTCTAAGCTGATCTCTGAATCGAATACTGTTCATCTGTTCTGATCTGAACCTGCTCTTCTCTAAGTTGTTCACTCTGAACTGATTTGATGGATCTGTGTAAACAGATCCTGATTAAGTTTTGAATTACACAAAACCTATTATTGTGTTACTGACAATTCTACGTAGTGTGCAGAACTTAAATAAGACAGGAGAAGAAATATCTGTTAAAGGGAGATGTCGACAAAGTGAAGAGAAGAAAACAGAAGTCTGATTTAGTATTGATAGGAGAAGTCTGCTCAAACACTGTGAAGAGAAGTTTTGAAACACTGGTGAAGTCTGGAATTGAGCATGAGAAGAAATAAACATGTATCGCATTAACAAAGAAATCTGGAACGATGATGAACAGTAGGAATCTGTTGCACAGTAGAAATCTGATCATGTGCAAACAGGAGAAGTCTGGTTCGAGGTGAACAGGAGAAGTCCGATTCGAAGTGAACAGGAGAAATCTTACAAGAACAAGAAATCTGGACGTGAAATGAACAGTAGAGATCTTATGAACAAACACTGACGAGCAGGAGAAATCTGGTTGTGATGAAATAGAAGAATTCTGGAAGACAATTAAAAAGGAAAGATGAAGTCTGGAAGAAGATCTCGTACAAAGTCTGTTTGAGAAATGAACACAGTAGAAGTCTGGATCAGTTGATGGAAGAAATCTGGATGTGTCAAGGAAAGAGAAATCTGCATACATCGAAGGGATGAAATCTGGTTCGATGTGAATAGGAGAAATCTGGTTCGAAGATAAAAAGGAGAAATCTGGTTAAACGTTGTGAAGAAAAGCGATAGAGCAACATCGCTTGATAAACAGATTTCTCCAATTCACCAGACGTTGTTGAAATGAAGTCTGGAACAATCAGTTGTTGAAGTCTGAAGAATTCCAGACGCAACAGTAGTTGAAAATAAAGCAGACGAGAGTTAAGAAAAGATAAACCAGTCGCTGCATTTTACCAGTCTACTGGATTGAAGAAGATCTAAACCAGACGTGGCGCTTTGCATAAACCAGACGATGTGAACAGAATTTTACCAGATGCGAAGTTGTTGCAAAGGGAAAAGAAATTATACCAGACGACTGGATTGCAAAGGAGTTAAACCAGACGTAAAGATCAACAGTGAAACAGAGATGTTGCGCGATAACGAAGATGAACAGTAGTTGCGCAAAGACGAATTAGTTGTTGCAATCAAAATTGAAAAGCAGCGGTTAAATAGATGGTGGAATCAGAAGTCGAAGAACAGAAATACAAAGATGATTTCAAGATCGATGTTGTACTACTGGAATAGAAACAGAAGCTGTGTTGATGAATTGAAGAAGATGGAATCAGAAGCTGATATAAGATGATTGAACAATCAGTGGCAGCAAGAAGATACAAAAGTGGAATCAAATACAACCAGTGGTTGAACAGTGAAAAAAAATATCAGCAACTGAAACAGAAGAAAGATTTCAGCAGCAAAACAAAAAGAAGAAGTTGAATTAATTTATGCAACGAAGTTGAAATCAGAAGCTGATATAAGATGATTGAACAATCAGTGGCAGCAAGAAGATACAAAAGTGGAATCAAATACAACCAGTGGTTGAACAGTGAAAAAAAATATCAGCAACTGAAACAGAAGAAAGATTTCAGCAGCAAAACAAAAAGAAGAAGTTGAATTAATTTATGCAACGAAGTTGAAGGGAGAGATGCGATCAGCTGTTGAAAACAAAGTTGAAACAGCTGATGCGCGAAAATAAGATAAAGCAGCTGCTGGAATTTAGTTGTGGGAGCAACCAGCTGCTGGAACGTAAAAGGCAAAATCACAAGATGACAAAAAGCCTACAAAAGAAAGGACACAAGGACAACTTACTGTCGGTACTTTAAGGAACATATTTTGAACAGAAGAAAACTTGTGTCTAACGGGAAGAAATTTCAACGGCAATTTATATACAAGAGGCGCTGTTTGAAGAAGGGTGATTTTGAGTGAAGATTTTGACTCAGTGCAAAAATTACAGAGGGAAGAAAATAGGAAGATGAAGCAGTCGACCATCATTAGAGAGGAGCTTATTGCAATGTCGACTGCTGAGTCTTCATCAGCTCTTTAGGAGCATTTCCAGAGTGTGTGAGATTTATTCATTTGAGAGTTGAGCGATACACTGTAAAATCTCACACACACAGACTCACTCGCATATTTTGAGAGATGTGCGTAATTGTTTAGCGAGTGAATCACAAACAAATATCAGATCCCGTCCAAGCACGACGACGTTAAACTTTGTGTTTGTAGCCTTTCTCACATAGGCGTAAAACAAGTGATTGAGTGAACAGCCGAGGGCTGGTAGAGTCTAGGAGTTCTCGCAGCTGCTGGTTGCGGGATCGGGTCTGTACACAATGTATAGATCAAATCTTATAGTGGAACCTTTCGAGAAGGAAGAAGGGGAGACGTAGGACATTGAAGTCCGAACTTCCAGAAACAAATACTGAGTAATCTCTTTATGATTTACAGAATTTACCTTTAGCATATTTACATGCATTGGCAATCAGATTTCATATGTGGAGTTGCTTTAATAGTTGGTTGTATGAAATCTGATTGTGCCTCATATGCATATGCAATTATTTAGCACGTTTACAGTCAGCATATTTGCACAGCAGATTTCACATATGCTTAGTCACGCACTCATATGTTTAGTGAAATCTGATTGTTTACATAGCATAATAAAATGTCACTCACACGCACAAGGCATTTGAGATTCCACATGCACAGTAGCTTTAATATATGTTTAATGGAATCTCAATGCGCAGCTTTGTTCTCATTATTCATCTATTCGACATAAGCCTTTAACTTAGCACGTACGCATACACAATTATCACACATACACAGTCAAATAGATTTCTAACAGAAATCTGTTTGCATTGTTTTAAAATATAAGGATTCAGTTCTGGTGTTTTCCGCATGTTTTATTACATACCAGATCTGTCTCCGGTGCTCTGTTTTTAATGTTCAAGAACCCGAGGTATTGCACCTCACTATTAGCAGCGCAAAATTTTTTAATTTTTCAATAGTAGCGATGTTTAGTAATTTTCGGTCCTAACATGATTCATCTGATCTGATCTGAACCTGCTCTTCTCTAAGCTGGTCACTCTGAACTGATTCATCTAATCTGATCTGAACCTGCTCTTCTCTAAGCTTTCACTCTGAACTGATTCATCTAATCTGATCTATTGAACTGTAAGATGAACTCTAATCTGCACTTGATCTCTAAACTGATCCGCTTCTCTCCTGAGCTGATACCTGCTCTGAATTGGTTTATTCTGTGCTGATCTTCGATCTAAGCTGGATCAGCTTGGATGTCGTATGCTGGACCAGTTTGGATGTCCCCCACTGGGTCAGCTTGGACATCTTCTCAATAGCACTCAGTTCGTCGCTTTCAGCTCACTTCCGATCTGCTATAGACCGTTTCTTCATATCGCAGCTTATCTGCAACAGCGCGCTTCTTCAGCTCGCGTCTGATATGCTTCAGCTTAGACCTGCGCACTCGATTAAATTGTTAGAAACTGTTAGAACAATATTTATTAAGTTTTGGTGATAACAAAAAGACAAATGGATTGATCGTTCTTCAAGTGCTATTTCAGCAGATGGAGTCTTCATGAGGATTCAGCAGATGAGTTGCATTTTGGTCTTCAGCGTGTTTTGCTAAGAAGTATAAAACGACAGCGTTTTGATAAGTTGGTACGACGTCGTGGAATTGCACAGTATCATTTCAGCAGATGAAGATATCAGCAGATACTTTCTTAGAAGAGTTCAGCAGTTGGTTAGTCTTTTTGTTGAAGATGATGATACGACAACGTTTAAGTTAGTTGGAACGACGTCGTTGGGATGCCAAGGCAAAGATCAGCAGATGCTTTCATGAAGAGATCAGCAGAAGCGTTCTTGTAGAGTTCAGCAGATGGTTAGAACATTTCGTTGTGGAACGACAGCGTTTGAGTTAGTTGGAACGACAGCGTTTGGATCAATTCAGCAGAAGCGTTCTCAAGAGATTTCAGCAGATGGCTACAGTGTCTCAAATCAGCAGATGATCTACATATTGTTGTTCAGCAGATATATTTTGAAGATAGCGAAACGACGTCACTTGAATAAGTTGACACGACATCGTTTTTGCGAAAGAAATCAGCAGATGGAAAAACGCGTATGTATACCAGCAGATGAATTCTTCTAAGCGTTTTTCCAGTCGAAGCTTTCAACGAAGATGAAGTAAGTGCTGATTTCCAAAGTAATTTCAGGCGCAAGCTCTAAGTATTTGAAATACGATCGTTTGCTTTTTTGGAAAAGATTTATTGGATCGTACAGTTGCCTGGAATGAAGGGAACAAGGTGGGTACTATTTTGGGTGAATAGTACAGTGTACAGTGGCCGTTTCTCTATGCTTGCACAGATATGGAAAGAAGACAAATTGGCTCTGTGGATGAGCAATTTACCTTGTAGTGGAGCAGAGATTACGGTGTACTATTGTGGCAGTAATTCAAACGGGATTTATTTCCTTTGGAGGATTTAATGTTACCGTTGCAGTCGAAGCCTATAAATATCAGCAGAGGCTTTGAAGATCTTACCAATCGCTATTCTATCTTGCCATAACGCTGCCAAAATTACTACAGAGCTTTTCTCTTGTTGATATTTCAAAAAGCTCAAGACTCGAAGAACAATTCGTTTTTGATCTTCATTAGATAATCTTTCGAGTCAAAATACAGTCTCTAGCATCGTGTTCTCATTGATTTACTTGAAAGAGTCTGTAAACGAACTGTATTTTAAGAAGTTCGTAAAACGTTAATCATTGTAAAAACCAGCAGCTAGTCTGCGTGAAGCATTGTGAAGTGCTAGGAGTTCTCAAGGCTGTTGGCTTTGGGATCGGGTGCTTGTAGATTGTCTACTTGTATCAAAGTCTTCTAGTGATACCTTCCGAGGAGGAAGAAGGGGAGACGTAGGATATTCATATCCGAACTTCCAGAAACAAACTCTCGACCCAATCTTTTATTTACGCAGTTATATTGTGTTGCGCTTAGTTTATTGTTCACAAACCAATCGGCCTATTTCCGCACATTTATTTGTGGCTGAGAAGTTTGCTTAAGACTGAGAATCCAAAAGTTTTTAAAAGAACTTTGAAATAGAAAAATCGAAGGAGTTCATTCAACCCCCCCTTCTGAACTCCTATTTACTTAGTGATCCTATTTCCGGGGACCATCAAGTAGAGCTTTCTCTCGTTTGATATTTCAAAAATCTCAAGACTCGAAGAACAATTCGTTTTTGATCTTCATTAGATAATCTTTCGAGTCAAATTACAGTCTCTAGCTTTGAGTTCTCATTGATATATTTGAAAGAGTCTGTAAACGAACTGTCTTTTAAGAAGTTCGTAAAACGTTAAACATTGTAAAAACCAGCAGCTAGTCTGCGTGAAGCGTTGTGAAGTGCTAGGAGTTCTCAAGGCTGTTGGCTTTGGGATTGGGTGCTTGTAGATTGTCTACTTGTATCAAAGTCTTCTAGTGATACCTTCCGAGGAGGAAGAAGGGGAGACGTAGGATATTCATATCCGAACTTCCAGAAACAAACTCTCGACCCTATCTTTTATTTACGCATTTATATTGTGTTGCGCTTAGTTTATTGTTCACAAACCAATCGGCCTATTTCCGCACTTATTTTAGTTGGCTGAGAAGTTTGCTTATAACTGAGAACCAAAACATTTTAAAAGAACCTTTGAAATAGAAAAATCGAAGGAGCTCATTCAACCCCCCCCTTCTGAACTCCTATTTGCTTAGTGATCCTATTTCCGGGGACCATCAGAAACATAACAACATGTTTTGTGTTTATTAAATTTAAGATCTGATCTGTTACACAGATCCAACAGACTTAATCCATAAAAAATATATTTTTATGCTAAAAATATCATTTTGCACAATAATTAATGGAATTGGTCGAACATTACTCAAAGTTGATCTTGCACATAAAAGTTATAAGTTTTATGCTAGAAAAAAATATTTTCTAGCAAAGTATTATTGTTGATGAAAAATAAGGATTTGATCGAATCATTTTTACTGATATATCTTGTGAGACCTTCTCATAACAGATATATTTCTAATTAAAATTGCAAAGAATAGAAGCATAAAAAAAGAAATTATATTAAATGAATAGTTCTTCAATACTGACAATACTAATATCGATTTATATAAGAAATATAAAATTCCCATAATCTAAAAATTGAAAAGAAAATTATAAAATTAATCAAATTCCAATGGTACAAAATGAGATAAACAAGATGCTTCTAATAAGAACATGCATATAAAAAATATTAAAATACTGGTGAAGATCGATCGCCAGGGGAAATAGGTTTGGAGACAAAAATTATAATATCATAAAAATATCATGAAACATGGAATGAAAGATAATAACTTAAAATATAAGATTTGACAAAAACATAAAATTCTTACAAATATGATGTAGTTGCAAAATGGAAAGATTCATTCCGTTGAAGAATGAATGCATCCTTATATAGGTAAAACCACATTTGAATTACTGTGAAATTTCATTTGAATAAAATTTCCTTTGAATCTTCATTTGAGTTTCATTCCAATAATAGCTGACATCTTTGAGTGGAGGTTGAAAAGGTGGATCTTTTGTCACTTTTTCTTTTGTCTGTATCAATTTTGTTTTCTTTCAATAATAATCGTTCCTTTTTCTTTGAGTTGCTGGTAGCAACTTTTTTTCAATTATTTGTCTGCATAATGATCATCGCTAGCAGGATTTTCTGTACTCATTTTTTTTTCGTTTAATACCAAAAATCAAAGGGATCTTGGGAAAGTGGTCCTCCATATGGGTCAGAGGAAACCGATTCATCAAATTTGATGGATCTAGGAGATATCAATTCAAAAAATCTAGTTTGCAGTTCAGGTTATTTTTGAATGCTTCGAAAAAAAAATTTTTGGATAGGGTCTAGATTGTCTTGACTGGTTTGGGGAATTTTTCCTTTGGAATTTTGGGATGTTTGGTCACCATCTTTTGAATATCGTATTTTTGTCAGTATAGAGGAAGTGTTTAATAGGATGTTCGGAGCAAACATTTGTTTGAAAATTTCCCCACCATTTGACAGGTGAGTTCTGATAAGGGAGAAGGGCGATGGTTCTGCATGAATTTTTTGGAAGTCGAAATCACAGTAAAAAATGCAAGGGACTTTGAACTTAGCATGAAAAATGAAGAGCTTTTCAAAGTTTTTAAGGTAGGAAGACTCGGAAAAGATTTCTAAATCTTTTTTGATGGGTAGAGGAAGAATGGACAATTTAGAACCTAATTTCTTCTACCATTCAAAAAAATAAATTGGGAAGTTTGAATCACAACTGAAATGGAAATTAAAACCAGGAGTGAGAAAAGAGCCTGATATAAAAAGTTCTATACCAAGTATTCTTGTAATCAATATAATGAAATTTTGGGGAATGAAAGGAACAAAAAAATCTTTTGTTTGAGCAATGCCACCCCACTGGGTGATTGTAAGAATTTTTTTGATAATACATGTTGGACATATGATTTTACCTGCTTCATTTTTCTTGTGAAAAATTTCGGCAGAATCGGTATGTACCAATATGAATTCATAGAAGTTTTGAGTTTTTTGAAAGTTTTCGGTCTCCCAGTAATGGTCAGGACTGAAACTTTTTCTCATGTATTCACGTTGTTTAAGATCTTGTGGAAATTCAGTAAAGGGGGCAAAACCAAGATCATCTATCTAGGCTTTGGTAATGTATTTTAATTCATATTTGGATTGGTTTTCTGGAGTCTGAACTTGTAAAGAATTTGAATTGATGGACGTGGTTAAGACTGATTTGTAGGAAGTTCTGGTAGGTTTTGGAGAGCGGTAAATCTGTTGGGTTTTCAAGAGTTTGAGGTAAGTGGCTGGGAGATAAACATTTGGGAACTTGGATTTTGAGGAGTATTTGGAGTTAACTAATTTCTTGAAAACCAGAAACCGACCAAAGTTTTTTTTTACTTTTCAAAGGGATCGATCGAGTTTGTGAGCTGTTCGAGCCGAATAAATCTCTGTAAATCGTCGTCGTTATTAAGGCAAGTAAACTCTGTTTCTTGTTGTATTTTAGAAAGAATATATTGTCTGCTTACATGTTTTTATGAGTTTAAAGGTTTGAGAAACATTTTCTTTGAATTTTTTCAAAAACAGTTGAGTTTATGGTGTTTTCTTGAGAAAGTATTGGTTTTGTTAGGATCGAAAAATCGGGGTTGTTCATGAGCTCTGCCACAAATCACTTTGGCTCTCACACAGCCTTGACAACAACCCCGTGAGTTATGTGTATTTAAAATTTAAACTGTTCGAAAACCAGCACGCAACTCAAATCGGATCGCGTTTATGTAGAACCAGCTCAGCGCTAAATCACCGCAGTGCATGAGGCTGGTTCTAGCTTGGTAGTTCTAACCAGCTCAATGAAAAGCCACGCGATCTGGTTATTCGATGCCTTGAGCTGCAATAGCTCAGTGTTCTTGAAAGGTTTTGAGCACCGAGAAGTAGATCAGGTATGATAAGAATCATGCGGAAATAAACCTAAACTACCCTCTGTAAATTGAAACATTAAGGCTGGTTTAAAACATGTATGCGTGTAGATGCAGAAAGCTGTAAATGCAGTAGGTAAAGAAAGCAAACAGTGCGAATTTGTTTATGGAAGTTCGGAGCTCAATCTCCTACATCTCCCCTTCTTCCACAACGGAAAGGATCCACTAGAAGACTTTGATTACAACGACCCTCGCTGCAACCCACTCCTACGATCCGCAGCCGCAAGAACTCCTAGCCACACCACTGCACACCAGCCCGCAAGTTGCTGGTGTCTAACTCACTTCTTTTACGCCTCTGTGAGAAGTCTACAAAGACTTGTTTAACGTCTCTGTCCAAAGACTACAATGGATTTGATGTTTGTAATTCACTCAACTAAACAATTAATCTCTCGGCTCTCATATGTAAGTGAATCTATGTGTGAGAAGTTTACAGTGTACGCTCACTCTCAAATGTATTCTCACACAATGGGAAGTGCTTCTTCAAAGCTGATAACTCGTTGTCTTCCCTGTTTTTGTTGTGCATCTCTCATTGTTTTTGTTTTCATTCTGCTCTTGTGAACTCATTTTACTGCTTCCAGCTTCTGCTCTTGATATAGCCTCTTGTGAAATTCTATCCGTTGGACACAAAGATGTAGCCGTTGTAAAGGCTTCTGTCTTCTGACAGTGTTGTACCTTGTGTCCTTTTGCATTTAATGCAATTGCAGGCTTTGTAGACTTTCAACTATCTTCATTTAATATGCTGCAACCTTTGCTTAAATTAAGCTATATCTTGATGTAGACGTTGCAGCATATCAGTTTGAACTTGATTATACCATTCCTCGTATATGCTCAAGTTCAAACTGCTTTGCTCTTAATGATCTGGTCTCTAAGTTGTTCGCTGTTCTCTGAGCTGGTTCCTGAACTCTGAGCTGCTCTTGCTCCAAGCTTGTGAACCAGCTTGGATGTCCTCTGCGATCTGGTTATCCTTTGCTGGACCAGCTCGGACGTCCCCTCACTGTACCAGCTTGGATATCCTCTACTAGACCAGCTTGGGCGTCCCCTCACTGTTCTAGCTTGGACATCTTCTCAATCTGCTCTTGGTTCGATCTTCTACAGTGCTTTGTTCCAGCTTGCTGCTGAGCTGCTCTATTTCTTTTCATCCAGCTCGCTTCCGTTGCAGGTTCATAATCCGGCTGGGAAACCAAGTATGATATTTTGCAAGGTTCGGGATGAACTTGCATATTTTCACATGAGACCAGTGCTGCCCCCTCCGAAATGGTCCAACGAGTAAAACTCACGACTACGTCGTGACATAAGTCGCTTTTTGGCCAAATTCCTTCGTTTAGTCCTGCGAAATATGTTTCAGCTCAACGCTGCACACTTGAGTTAAATCATCAGTAAAATAGCAGCAGGTTTTGTGTTAATCAAATTTAAGATTCTGATCTGTAAAGACAGATCCAATAGGCTTGCTAAAGTTTTGATTCAGAGAAGTTGTTAGAAAATGTTTTACGATGTTCGTTCCTGTTTCTTCCTGAGTTTTCAAGGATGTTCTTCAAGCAGCCTACGTGTCCATATTTCTGAATTTTCCTTAGATATATTCGATTACTTCAGAGTAAGGAAATCTTCCAAGCTGTTAGATATTATTGAGCTAAGTTCGCGATCTGCTTATTTTTCCCGAGCTGGTTTTTAAGTCGCGAAAATAGCAGCAGGTTTTGTGTTAATCAAATTTAAGATTCTGATCTGTAAAGACAGATCCAATAGGCTTGCTAAAGTTTTGATTCAGAGAAGTTGTTAGAAAATGTTTTACGATGTTCGTTCCTGTTTCTTCCTGAGTTTTCAAGGATGTTCTTCAAGCAGCCTACGTGTCCATATTTCTGAATTTTCCTTAGATATATTCGATTACTTCAGAGTAAGGAAATCTTCCAAGCTGTTAGATATTATTGAGCTAAGTTCGCGATCTGCTTATTTTTCCCGAGCTGGTTTTTAAGTCGCGATCAAATTTCATTGTCCAGTCTGCTCGTGATCTGATTGTTCGGTGTAAGTTGACTTTATTTGACCAAACAACCCAGAGCTGGTTTTTTGTTCTGAACCAGCATGCTCGTGTGCTGATCATACTTCGAGCTGATCTAGCTCAGGTCCATTCTGGACTGATACAGTAACTCCAACTTTAATTCTTCGTTTCTTCAGCTTTGATTCGAAGGTATAACTCCAATTTGTTCGCAGTATATCCATTGAAAGAGAAAGTTCATCAGCTCAGAGCTATGCTGCTCTTTATTCATTTCTGTAGTCCGAGCTGATTTCAGTGTTTTTCTTCGATTGAACTCTGATGAACTCCCAATATCTTTCAAACATCAAAAGAGTTTTAAAATAGCAAACCATATATCAAAACGTTCTATTTCAGATCAGAGAGAGAGTTTACAGAAAAGTAGTTTACAGAGAGTTTAAAGAAAGTTTTATGGAAAGATTTAAAGGAAGTAGATTTCAATATTTAAAGTGATTTATGACAAAGATAACAGACGGTCAATAGAGGAAGGGTAGGACGCTGACTGACAAACTAGTGTGCCCCTTCATATTGCACGAATTACTGGTTTTTCTTTTGTCTAATGATGTTCTGGAACTTCAAGGGATTTCTCTGTAAAGCTTGCGAAGATGAAAACTGAATAAAAATACTGTTTGAATCTGTCAGTTAAGTCGAATACAATCTTTGAAATGATTCGGAATTGAATAAGGAATCAAATTCTGAAATTTCGTTATCTGTTGAAGAAAACGAAGAATGAACAGTAACCAACTGAAATGAACAGTACCAGAAGCAAGACTAATACCGGCTGAAATGAACAGTACTTAGAAACAAATAAAGCAACTGCTGAAATATCGAAATAGAATACATCTGCTGGTGAACAGTGAACTGTTGGAAATTTACTAGGAAATGCGTCTGCTGAATTTTAGAAACGCAACTGCTGAATTCTAACAAAAGAATGCAGCTGCTGAATTCTAATAAAAGAAATGCACCTGCTGGTTTCACGATAACCATGCAGCTGCTGATTTATAAAAACAAAGCATCTGCTGAATATGCATCTGCTCTGCTGGTTGTGGGATTGGGTCTGTACACGATGTTGTAAGATCAAATCTTCTAGTGGAGCCTTTCGAGGTGGAAGACGGGGAGATGTAGGATGTTTATATCCGAACTTCCATAAACAAATCGCTTGTGTATTGTACTCTGTTATTCATTCAGCACCTATTTACTTACTTAGCATCTCATCCAGCACACAAGCACGCACGAGTCTTGAACAGATTTATGTTGTACATAAATCTGTTTGAGTTGTTTTAAAATATAGGATTCAGTTCTGGTATTTTCCGCATGATTTTTAAATCATACCAGATCTGTCTCCGGTGCTCTGCTTTCTTTAAATGTTCAAGAACAAACGAGCTATTGCAGCTCCAGTAGTATCAGCAGCGCAAAATTTTAAATGGTTGTCAAAACAGCGCCTGCTGATCTTGTAATCCTATTTCCGGGGACCATCAAATACTACTTGAATCTGTCAGTTAAGTCGAATACAATCTTTGAAATGATTCGGAATTGAATAAGGAATCAAATTCTGAAATTTCGTTATCTGTTGAAGAAAACGAAGAATGAACAGTAACCAACTAAAATGAACAGTACCGGTCGCAAGACTAATACCGGCTGAAATGAACAGTACTTAGAAACAAATAAAGCAACTGCTGAAATATCGAAATGGAATACATCTGCTGGTGAACAGTGAACTGCTGGAAATTTACTAGGAAATGCGTCTGCTGAATTTTGGAAACGCAACTGCTGAAATCTAACAAAAGAATGCAGTTGCTGAATTCTAACAAAGGAAAGATGCACCTGCTGGTGTTAACAAAGAAATACACCTGCTGGTTTTAGCAAAAGAAATGCACCTGCTGGTTTTACGATAACCATACAGCTGCTGATTTTCAACGAAGAAGTGCAACTGCTGATTTTATGAAAACAATGCATCTGCTGAATACCAATAGCTGATGAACAAATTACCAGCTGATGAACAAATTATCAACTGATAAACAACTATCAACTGATGAATAAACTGTCAGCTGATGAACAATAAAATATGCAACAGCTGAACATGAAATAGTGCGACTGCTGATCGCAACTACTGAACTCAAACAATACAACAGCTGAAATCTATACTTAGAATATTTCCAACAAAGAAATATCAGTCGTGGTATAAGAACCAGATTTCAGACTTAACCAGGTGAATGACAATGGTTTTCCTTTGTCTGAAGAATTCAAAATATCTAAAGAAATTTCTGGAAATGATCGAATAAGCTACTTGTAAGCTACTTCGATGGAATTTCTGAAGAAAACTCAAGAATCTACTGGATGAACATCACCAAACCATTTTCTAAAACATCTCTTTGGATCAAAATACAGTAAAACGCAACCTTCATAAAAACAGAGCATGAACTTTCTGGTTTTGAAGAACAGCCGAAGCCATCTTCCTTTCTTTAAAAATCTCATATAAACATGCAAACAGAATTGAATATATGCTCTCAGTGAGTGAGCAAGAAACAGAGTTTACTTGCCTGAATTCTTGAACACAATCGCAGTAGAGAT
>KV000907.1:3085-15039 GCA_001598015.1 Dorcoceras hygrometricum | reverse complement strand
TGCAGCTGGGTTTGACCATTCCTGCAGCTGGTTTGACCTTTCTGCAGCTGGTTTTTCCCTGCGTCTGGTTTAACTATTCCTGCAGCTGGTTTTTCCTGCGTCTGGTTTAAGTCGCAACTATCCAGTCGCAACAATCCAAAACGCGGCGTTTAACTAACTCAAACGACGCCGTAGCGATACACCAGCAAACAACATGTTTCGCATGAAATGAGACCAAGAGCTGGTATAAATTTCTTCAAACAAACACCAGTCGACTGGTTACGCAAAGTACCACAAAACGACGACGCATCAACTAATCTAAACGACGACGTTACACACGCGAGTATCGCTACCAGCAGCTGGTCACCAGTCGCAACACAATTCCTCACGCGACTGGTTCCAGACGCAATACTCAAAACGCATCGATTCACTAAATCAAACGACGCCGCTGCGCCCATTCTCGCATTAAAACCACGTCTACCAGCAGCAACCTCTAACGCGCAACTGCTGGTCCTTTGTAACGATGGCGTTTTACTCTCGCGCCATCAACTGTTGAATTTCGACCACCTGTTGATTTTCGACCAGCAGGTGAAAAATTTTCCCCTTTTTTTTTTTTTTTTTAGAAGCTGAATTTTCGGGTTCTCACACCTTCCTAGTTTATTTATTTAAGATTTTTGGATCGGGGTTGTATCAGAGCATGGTCCTTGAGATAAACACTTCTTCCAGTCTGAGACAGTTCTTGCCAATCGGTTATCCTGTGAGTTTTATTTTCATGTTCGAGAATATAGTATTCTCTCATAATAGTCTTGTGAGGACCGTAATTAGCTGAGATAATTAACGATCTAATCCGCCCGGATCAGTGGCTAACTAATCTGCATAGATCAGCTTAGGGAGCATCTGTTAAGAGGAAACAGCTCGGACACGAGCTGGTTGGTTCTAAGCTGATGGAGGAAGCTGTCTAGTTGTACTGTGTAGATTTTCTTGTACTGGTGTGACCCTTACTACTGTGCATAACAGTGTAAGTTGTTGGGTTTCAGATTGGAGTTAGCACTGGCACGAGCTTTTGAGTGGCCTGTGCTGATTTTAGGTACGGATCATATTAGAGGTACGACGTTTGGTAGCATAAGCTGGTAGGAACGGACGGTGATGAGTTTGTGAGCTGTTAGCAGCTTAGGAGTACTGTGTATCAATAACAACAGGTGTGATCTATTATGGGATCGTGAGCTGCTCCAGGTTCATACGCTGTGATCTGTGAGCTTAGCGGATAGCTTTGGGCGTCGTAAGCTGTTGATGAGCATCCCAAGATGAGTAGTGAAAACTATAGACAGCGATGCTAGTGTAATCCGAGATGAACAGTAGGCGCTAGCCCGAGGGCTGTGAGCTATTTTGGATATGCGTGACCTGAGTTAGTCGGCGTGAGCTAAGCTGTGGTAGCGGAAGCTATTCCGGAGATCATAGACTGAGATGAACACTCTGTGATGTTCTGTAGATTGCGAGCTGGGTTGGCAGTAGCAAGCTGTTTTAGAGATAGCAGTTAGATGTTAGCTGGTAGCAGTGTACTGTGTGGACCAGTGCTATGGTGGTCTTCAGCTTAGGGAAAGACCGGGTCATAGTTAGCAGACTGGACGAGAGATGTTGTGAGTTCCAGCTTTGGAGAGAGCTGTCGAGTACGCGCGAGCTGTACAGTACGTGATTTGGACTGTTACTATGAGCTGTGCTGCTGAGGATGATGTGAGCTGTCCAGGCTTAGGTTTTGCGAACTGAGAGTATCACGCACTGTATTTGGGTTGCTGTAAGCTGGATTGAGCATCCAAAGCTGAAGTACAGGGATGCGATCTGACCGGAGTTGGTGGAAATTATCGGGTGGTACTGTGCGGTCTACTCGATGCTGAGCTAGCATGACCTATTCTACTGTTCCTAGCGCAAACTGTTGTGCGGACAGTTTTGAGTGAGAGCTGAGTGTGGTGCGTAAGCTGTTCGGTACGTGTGAGCTGAACCACGTATGTAAGCTGGCCAGTTGAGAGCGAGAGCTGGTGTGTAAGCTGAGCTGTTTTTCCTGTGCTAGTTTTAGCGAGGAGGTCTAAGCTGGTCTGGGGGCAATGTAGCCGTGATCTGTTGAGCATACGTATAACTAGCCCTCGTTGACCCATACTTAGTTATTTTAGACCGCACCTTCCTTAGCGTCTCCAGGAAGCTCCCGTAGATATTTACCTAGCCCTAATTACTGTTCACCCGACAGAGTAAATTCCAAATCGTCGGAGTTTGGCCAGCCCATTTGGAGCGAGGGTACAACGGTTGGAAACCACTCTTCAAGGCCGACATTTCCATACCAGTTTGGAGTCGGGAGGAGGCGGATGAAGGAAACCGTCGTGAGATGGGTTCGCGATTACTGACTGGGTTTGAGCTTCAGTTCAGATTAGAACCGCCCTTGTGGTTGTCAAGAGCTGCTGGCCCTGGGCAGTTTGTCGAGCGGTGCAGGAGGTTTGTCTTGCTGCCAGCTGTGAGTGGTGCTGAAGTATTGACCAAGATCTGGATGAGGTACGAGTCTGAGCTTATAGTTACAACTTTGATGTTAAGTATGAGCACATAGAATGGCTGTAAGAGCTGTGCCCGTAGCACAGTTATGTGCGTGCTGTGTCGAGGTAAGCTGCTGGACCTTGTTAGGACTGTTGTGGTCCTGATGTAACTTTATGGTGCATGTGTTGAGTTGTATTATGCAAGCTGTAGCTTTTATGCACGGGCTGTGTAGCCGCTCTCTCTGCTTGTGGTTGCTATAGGCCTCGTATCTGTGAGCTGTGTGCTATGTTTAGCGTTGCATGGTTTTCCTGAGCTGTTCTGCCCTGCATGTTGTGCCTGTGTTGTTATGTGCTAAGCTGCTGGAGCTTTTATGCGTGAGCTGTGTAGCCGTGCTGTCAGGGATGTATGATGTTGTGCATGTGATTGAGAGTTGTTCTGTTTTTGCACGCGCTTGATTCTGAATCTGTTTTGCTTAGTCTATCCTTGTTTTGTCATGCTGCTTTTCCTTGAGATTATTGTATGCTGTATATGTTTGTTAGCATCGCATACACGCATGGCATATTGAGCCCCTCTCTTGTTATCCTTGCTAGCAGTCTGCTGTTGTGAGCTCATTATTTTGTTAGCTGTTCGCTGGTACTGATTTTTTAGCAACAGACTGCGTGTGACTGAGCACCTAGGTAGCTCCCATTCTCTCACATGCTAAGTGGCCTCTTTCTGGTGTATATGTGCTTCGGGCACTGCGTGTGATGGAGCGGCTGGGTAGTTCCCATTCTCTCATATGCTCTATGGCCACTTCTGGTACCGTGTGTGATTGAGCACCCGGGTAATTCCCCTTCTCTCACATGATCGGTGATCACTTCTGTTTCGTATTGTAACTGGTACCGTGTGTGATTGGGCGTCGGTTAACTCCCTTATCTCACACGATTTGTGGCCACTTCTGTTCTGATAGCCAGCCGTGTGCTGTTTAGGTAAGCTTTGTATCTCCAGCCGTGGAGTAGTTCTACGAGCACTGTACCTCCGGCTGTCGAGTTGTTTCTGAGAGCTTTGTTCCTCCAGCAGTGGGTTCGTACCTGTATTTGTTGTATTCCCAGCTGTTGAGTTGATCCTTAAGCTCTGGTGCCTTCCTGGGCTCTCATCATGCATTTGCACGACACATTATGTTGCATGCTTTATTGATTGTTGTTGTTATTGCTCTTTGTACTGAGGTTTAACCTCGTTTGTTTTCCCTTGGGGCTGCTTTGATCGTGTGTTGGCCATAGCATGCCTTTTTCAGGTAGCTCAGCTAGTCCGCGCAGCTGTTGCAGTCCCAGGTGTGGGTTCCCAATTATGTATATATATGCTATATCGAGTCATTGCCAAGGAATGCCCTGTGTATTTGTGTATTTTGACTTGATTTATTTGGAGGCACGTATATATATTTGTTTCGTGGTTTATTATGTTGTGGATTTTATTAAACCGTATTTTGAGTATACTCCTATGTTGAACGATGTATTTTAAGGTCAGGCCAAAAGAAAAAGTTTACCCGCTTTTAAGCTTCCGTGTTTTGCGTGTTTTAGCTGTGTTTAGAACACCGGGTCTGACAAGTCTTGTGGTGGATATGGGATACGAATACAGAGAAATGTTAGGAAAATGTAAGGGAAGAAGAATCAGTATGGAAGAAGAGGGTGAAGCAGATGGAAATAATCGTGTTTTTCCAGCATGGCCCAGCTGCTGGAACGCCTGGTTGATCAGTCGATGTGAGGACTGTGCTGAAGAGAGAATTTTTAACTCTGAGGCAGGGGAGTATGCCAGTGCGGGATTATATCCACAAATTTGAAGGAGGATGTTACGTTGTTCCTCTGATAGAAAGGTATGTGGAGGAAAAGCTCCGTCATTTTGTTGATGGATTGATGCCAACGTTGAAACATGACGTTAGGCTTGCTGAACCAACTGATTACAGGGCAGCAGTAAACAAAGCCCTACGAGCTGAACAAGATTGGAAAGAGATTGACGAATAACGTCAATTGAAAGCCAAGCTTTTCAAAATAAGGTCGGAAACAATCCAAGAGACCCAATAACAATCAGCTGAGGTCTCAGGGACAAAGACCCCTACAACCCCAACCGATCAACGCAGTTCCCAAGATTGATAGTAAGCCATTTTGTCCAATCTATCAAAAGAATCATGTTGGTCAGTGCCGAGTTGGTCAGGATGTGTGTTACAAATGTGGCAAGCCAGGCCACGTAACCAAGTATTGTCCAAGCAACTCATCACCAGTAGGGCCTGTGTAATGACAGCAGATCAGATTCAACCAGACTCTACGGTGGTTACAGGTAAAATTGTTGTCGCCTGTATGTCTACTCTAGCTTTGTTAGATTCTGGCGCAACTAATTTATATCAGTAGTTTTTGCTAATAAACTATCTATTCAACCAGAAGTATTAGAGATAGGTTATTGTGTTAACATTCCATTGGGAGAAATTTAATTAACCAACAGTGTTTTTCAGAACATAGAGCTTAAGCTTCAGGGGTATTTCATATGTGCAGATTTAATAGTACTACCCATGCTTGAGTTTGATTTAATTTTTGGAATGGATTGGTTAATTAAGTATGGTGTAATTATAGATTTTAAGCAAAGAACCGTCAAGTTTAAACCACCCAGCGGAAACCCATTTTTGTTCCAAGCTGATAGACTCAACAGAACCCCTAAACTGATATCTGCCCTGAAAGCCAAGAGTTATTTAAAGAAAGGATATCAAGGATTTATAGTTAGTGCGTTATCAATAGTAGAAGATAGAAGTTTAAACTGGAAAATGTTGAAGTAGTGAACGAATTTCCTGATGTATTCCCAGAAATAGTGAACGAATTCTCTAGTCATCATATTTGACCAACTCAGTTGTGTCATGCATCACACTGGATTTGAAATAATTCATTTTCTTGAATTTTTTATATACCAGATCTGATTGAGTATGCGTTTCACCTAAACTGCTTGCTTCCGAGCTGAAGCCTAAGCTAGTTTTATCATCTAGTGGCTTTTGGGTCTCATGCAGCTTTCTCAAGGAAACAGAAGACTTTGTCCACGAGTTCATCAGTTGATTTAATCTTATAATTTCAGATGTGATCTCAGAGAAATTTGTTTTCAACGGATCATTCTCAGTTCTGAGCTTACTTAACTCAGCCTCAAGACTGTCAAGCTTTTCAAGTTGTGAGCAGCTCGGATCGCCTGCACTATCTTTTTGCCTCTTTCATTCAGCTTTAACTTCCTCAAATGATTGCAATAGCTTCTTATACTCATGGAACATTTCGTTTAGTGCAGAAATGAGGTCCTTGTAAATTCAACATTAGAAAAGTCAAATATCTCATTACTGTCATTTGCCATGAGACAGTGTACTTCTTCTCGCTAACTCTCATTGGATGAGCTGCTTGAGGTACTTAGTGTAATCTAGGTCTTTACTCAACACAATTGTAAATCATTACACATAATGAAAGTAAAGAATGCCATATAAAAGAATGCGAATATCATATATAAAGATCGTTTGTACAAGAGTCAATGAAAACCCACACGCCACAAGTTGGCTAGTTGGGCATCTACTCTAACAGTCCTCTATAGCAGCTAGAGATTTTATTGATTGTGAGATGGAAGCTTCCCTCCTCTGACCTGTTCAGCAACTCGAACTCATAAGATTTCAGATCCATGAATAGGTCACAGAGCTCAAGTTTGTTGAGGTCCTTTGATCCCCTCATTGCCATAGTTTTGACATCTCATTCTATGGGTAGCGCTCGCATCACTTTCAGGGCCATCTCCCTATTTATATACGTCTTCCACAGAGTTGTTAACTCGATGACGATGCCACTGAATCGTTCATCAAATGCAGCCATGGTTTTCCAGGCTTCATCTTGATAGTAGTTAAATGCGTGGCCAATGTGAGCTTATTGTCCTTGGTTTGCTAAGAGCCCTCATAGAGCTGTGTCAACTTATCCCAGATCTCCTTAACAGTTGGGCACATCTTGATCATGCTGGACATGTTCTTATCCAGCGTCCTGAAAATAATATCTTTTGCCACATTGTCAACATTGACCTTCTTTTATACTTTATTGTTCATTCATATCTTGGCTTTTCGACCATCCGAACAGCACCATCAAATATGGCAACAACTGTGTTGGCCTTCATAATCTTCATTGGTTCATCTGTAATGACGAACCACATATCATCGTCCTGGGCCGGAAAGTGTGTCTGCATTCGGATTTTCCAATCGTCATAATCCTCTTTTGAGAACATTGTGATCTTGTTTATACAACTTGATAGGATTGAAAATCTATAGCACAGAGTTTAGAAGGGGGTTTGAATAAATTATTTTTAAAATTTTGTGCTTTAAAATAACTTTCAGATCAGTTTCATTAACAACTGCAATAAAAGGTTTATGCGGAAAAGTCTCGATAAAACAGTGAACAATATATGCAAATGTATGCTGAATTAAAAAAAATGAGATTTATGATTTGTTTTTGAAAGTTCAAAGCAATCACTTCTACATATCCCCTTCTTCCAATCAAGGAAGTATTCCACTAGAAAATTTGATTCGAATACAGGGTATCCTAATCCGGTCAGTCAGGTCTCACACGGGCTGAACTCCTAGCATCAATAGATACACCAGCTCGCAGGCTGTGTTTACAAGGTGTTTTCTACGGCCTTTTATGATAAGAATGAATAAAACAAAGCCTAAAGATTCATCAACAATCCGAAATCTTGTTACAATTGATAAAGAGAATTGTTTGGTTTTCTTTTCAACTATCAGCTCACATTATGATTTCTTTTGTTATAGCGTCGTATCGTCTCTTCTTCTTTCAAACGATCGTCTATATATTTTCTGGATCCAACGGTAATAAATGTTACCCGTACGCACATTGGATGGATCCGGAGTTGTTGCCTGAAGCTCAATAAATACGCATTTAGTTCTCATATTGTACCTAGTACTGTTCATTAAACATTCCTCCGTCTTTTGCTCAAAATGGCAACTCTGATATGATGTTGCATTTGGACTTTCCTGAATTTAGCGAAATGTCCCAAAGACTGTAAACGAATCCTTAGAAGTCAAAAAATCGAAACAGGCTACAATCGTAATGATTTGATGAGTATTTGTAGCGAGCTGAAATCATGAACTGAACTGCTCTCTAAGCTGAATAGTCCCTGAGCTGAATACCTCTAAGCTATTCTATTCTAAGATGATCTGCTCGTCTTAAGTTGTTCTGCTCTTGAGCTAATCTGCTCTTTTAATTTGTTATTGTTCTAAGATGATCTGGTATTGAATAAACACGTTGTTAGCTCCGGCCTGTTCTGATCGCTTATCTTTCGAGCTGATTTTATCTTGGTTTACTTTTGTCTTCACCAAAACTTAAAATAGTCAACACACTTTTTTGAAAAATGATTTTCAACAAGATTTATTTCTTCTGAGGATTCTTCAGAGGATTCATTTGAACTTGGATCAGATGTTTCTTCAGAATCATTTTGGTGTTCAATCTATAAACAATTAATTTTGCTCCCGGAAGTTCTTATTTCTGATAGCTTTGTAGATATTTTGTTTAAGATATCATTAGTATTATTTTGAAAACTCACGTCCTTGTCTTTACTCATTGGTATCAATTTTGTTTGGAAAAATGTTTTGGCTACATCTGTAAATATATTAGTGGTTTTTTGTGAAACATTAGTTTGACTGATATTATTGATTACCTATGGTATTAAGTATTTGATGTGAATAATTATTCTATTGTAAAAACTTTTGGATTTCTTCTGAATTTATTGGTTCTTTATCACTTTTCCCTTTTTTAAAAGAGTCTGCTATAACTTCTCCTTTGGCAGTTTGTATTTTAATAGTTTGATAGGTGCGTGGACAACAATAATATTATAATTATTACTTAACACTCATTTTTTGTGTAAGCAAGTATTTACATGAACCGAAGATTTTGATAATCATTAAATCCTCCTTTTGATGAAAAGACCGTAAGGAAGCTGAAAAAGGAATATCTTATTTTAATTTCTTCATTTAAATATTCATAATCTAGCTTGAATTCTTTTTCAGAGGTGATCATCATCGTGCTTGAAATAGTTGGTGAATTTGGTGTGGAATAATTTTGAGGGGACGAAGGTCCGGAATGAGGTTTGGAATAGAAGCTATAAATTCGTATTTTTGTCGAACTTTTTGATAATCCTGAAAATGAATGTCTTGATTATTCAGATCTAATTAACCTTTGTGAATTTGGTTCATTAAATATGTTTTTTTTAGTTTTATTATAGCCTTTCCATCTATCTATGTTTCTTGGAACATGTGGGTTATTAATTAAAAATTGATCTCGAATGGTAATTTCATTTCAAGGTAGTGGGCCTGTCAGCGTCAATCCTGATCTGAAACATGCTACAATCGGAGACGAGTATTTGTAGCGAGCTGAAATCCTGAACTGAACTGCTCTCTAAGTTGAATAG
The DNA here is from genome assembly GCA_001598015.1 of Dorcoceras hygrometricum. NCBI lineage: Eukaryota > Viridiplantae > Streptophyta > Magnoliopsida > Lamiales > Gesneriaceae > Dorcoceras > Dorcoceras hygrometricum. Next base: position 6,093 of record KV000907.1, on the reverse strand, counting down.
TCCCTGAGCTGAATACCTCTAAGCTGTTCTATTCTAAGATGATCTGCTCGTCTTAAGTTGATCTGCTCTTGAGCTAATCTGCTCTTTTAATTTGTTATTGTTCTAAGATGATCTGGTATGAACAAAACACGTTGTTAGCTCCTCCGAGCTGATTTTATCTTGGTTTACTTTTGTCTTCACCAAAACTTAAAATAGTCAACACACTTTTTGAAAAATGATTTTCAACAAGATTTATTTCTTCTGAGGATTCTTCAGAGGATTCATTTGAACTTGGATCAGATGTTTCTTCAGAATCATTTTGGTGTTCAATCTATAAACAATTAATTTTGCTCCCGGAAGTTCTTATTTCTGATAGCTTTGTAGATATTTTGTTTAAGATATCATTAGTATTATTTTGAAAACTCACGTCCTTGTCTTTACTCATTGGTATCAATTTTGTTTGGAAAAAAGTTTTGGCTACATCTGTAAATATATTAGTGGTTTTTTATGAAACATTAGTTTGACTGATATTATTGATTACCTATGGTATTAAGTATTTGATGTGAATAATTATTCTATTGTAAAAACTTTGGGATTTCTTCTAAGTTTATTGGTTCTTTATCACTTTTCCCCTTTTTGAAAGAGTATGCTATGCTATAACTTTTCCTTTGGCAGTTTGTATTTTAATAGTTTGATAGGTGCGTGGACAACAATAATATTATCTTATCCAGCGTCGTGAAAATAATATCTTTTGCCGCATTGCCAACATTGACCTTCTTTTATCCTCTATTGTTCATTCATATCTTGGTTTTTCGACCATCCGAACAGCACCATCAAATATGGCAACCACAGTGTTGGCCTTCATAATCTTCATTGGTTCATCTGTAATGACGAACCACATATCATCGTCCTGGACCGACAAGTGTGTCTGCATTCGGATTTTCCAATCGTCATAATCCTCTTTTGAGAACATTGTGATCTTGTTTATACAACTTGATAGGATTGAAATTCTATAGCACAGAGTTTAGAAGGGGGTTTGAATAAATTCTTTTTAAAATTTGTGCTTTAAAATAACTTTCAGATCAGTTTCATTAACAACTGCAATAAATGGTTTATGCGGAAAAGTCTTGATAAAACAGTGAACAATATAGGCAAATGTATGCTGAATTAAAAAAATGAGATTATGATTTGTTTTTGAAAGTTCAAAGCAATCACTTCTACATATCCCCTTCTTCCAATCAAGGAAGTATTCCACTAGAAAATTTGATTCGAATACAGGGTATCCTAATCCGGTCAGTCAGGTCTCACACGGGCTGAACTCCTAGCATCAATAGATACACCAGCTCGCAGGCTGTGTTTACAAGGTGTTTTCTACGGCCTTTTATGATAAGAATGAATAAAACAAAGCCTAAAGATTCATCAACAATCCGAAATCTTGTTACAATTGATAAAGAGAATTGTTTGGTTTTCTTTTCAACTATCAGCTCACATTATGATTTCTTTTGTTATAGCGTCGTATCGTCTCTTCTTCTTTCAAACGATCGTCTATATATTTTCTGGATCCAACGGTAATAAATGTTACCCGTACGCACATTGGATGGATCCGGAGTTGTTGCCTGAAGCTCAATAAATACGCATTTAGTTCTCATATTGTACCTAGTACTGTTCATTAAACAATCCTCCGTCTTTTGCTCAAAATGGCAACTCTGATATCATGTTGCATTTGGACTTTCCTGAATTTAGCGAAATGTCCCAAAGACTGTAAACGAATCCTTAGAAGTCAACAAATCGAAACATGCTACAATCGGAATGATTTGATGAGTATTTGTAGCGAGCTGAAATCCTGAACTGAACTGCTCTCTAAGTTGAATAGTCCCTGAGCTGAATACCTCTAAGCTGTTCTATTTTAAGATGATCTGCTCGTCTTAAGTTGTTCTGCTCTTGAGCTAATCTGCTCTTTTAATTTGTTATTGTTCTAAGATGATCTGGTATGAACAAAACACGTTGTTAGCTCCTCCGAGCTGATTTTATCTTGGTTTACTTTTGTCTTCACCAAAACTTAAAATAGTCAACACACTTTTTTGAAAAATGATTTTCAACAAGATTTATTTCTTCTGAGGATTCTTCAGAGGATTCATTTGAACTTGGATCAGATGTTTCTTCAGAATCATTTTGGTGTTCAATCTATAAACAATTAATTTTGCTCCCGGAAGTTCTTATTTCTGATAGCTTTGTAGATATTTTGTTTAAGATATCATTAGTATTATTTTGAAAACTCACGTCCTTGTCTTTACTCATTGGTATCAATTTTGTTTGGAAAAAAGTTTTGGCTACATCTGTAAATATATTAGTGGTTTTTTATGAAACATTAGTTTGACTGATATTATTGATTACCTATGGTATTAAGTATTTGATGTGAATAATTATTCTATTGTAAAAACTTTGGGATTTCTTCTAAGTTTATTGGTTCTTTATCACTTTTCCCCTTTTTGAAAGAGTATGCTATGCTATAACTTTTCCTTTGGCAGTTTGTATTTTAATAGTTTGATAGGTGCGTGGACAACAATAATATTATAATTATTACTTAACACTCATTTTTTGTGTAAGCTAGTATTTACATTATCCGAAGATTTTGATAATCATTAAAGACCATAAGGAAGCTGAAAAAAGGAATATTTTACTTTAATTTCTTCATTTAAATATTCATAATCTAGCTTGAATTCTTTTTCAGAGGTGATCATCATCGTGCTTGAAATAGTTGGTGAATTTGGTGTGGAATAATTTTGAGGGGACGAAGGTCCGGAATGAGGTTTGGAATAGAAGCTATAAATTCGTATTTTTTTAAATATTCATAATCTAGCTTGAATTCTTTTTCAGATGTGACCATCATCATGCTTGAAATAGTTGGTGAATTTGGTATGGAATAATTTTGAGGGGACGAAGGTCCGGAATGAGGTTTGGAATAGAAGCTATAAATTCGTATTTTTGTCGAACTTTTTGATAATCCTGAAAATGAATGTCTTGATTAT